>QOCX01006670.1:462-11053 GCA_005959815.1 Sarcophaga bullata
ACTGGGATTCCCAGCTCTCTTTAATGTCCGTTTCAATGTCGTTGTTGTCGTTAATATAAGATTTTAAATTCGAGTGACGCTAACATAGTGGGTCGGGTGAGGGGTGGATAGTGGGTGTTAGTGAGCCTGGCTGGAGGTGAACGGGGCGTGGAGGCGAGGGCGAACGTCCAGCGGCATGCGCGTGTGTTGGGCGGCTGTAAGGGAACGGAGAGAAGTGGAGAGCGGGTGGGAGAGGCGGGGGGCGTGCGGAGGGAGTGGGATGGCGATGACGACAGGAGTGGATGCCCAGGCGTCAGCGCGGGACTGCGGACGAAGCGTGCTGTGGAATGCAGAGCGACACACAAACAAATCGAGACGCTCACAGGCAGGCAGCCAGGCGGCAGTATAAACTGACAACTTTAATCAATCACGAGGAAGTTTTTTTGTCTCTTCTTGTATGGATGGTGGGCGGGCGGTGAAGACGCCAGAGGAGAGGCGTCGCCCTGGCGGGCGGCGCGCCCGGCGTGGCTCCGCGGGGGGGATGTATGGAAAAAGAGGCATGTGGCGGCAGAGCGAACGGGGGTGTTTGGCAGTTGCGGCTGGGTGGTTAATGGGGCTGTGAGATGATGAGGCTTGGCGTTTTACTCACTACCTCGTAAACAATGTTTGATACGCTGTAAATCGGTTGGTTTGCGGGTATGTGAGAAAAAAGCGGAGGGATGCATGGCTGCAAGGAAAAAAAAAAAAGAGAAAAGCTAAAAAGAGATTATTAAAATTGGTGCCATAAGAGTTTTAGAAAAATCAAAAACTTTTAGGGGACGGGGCGGAGCCAGAGGCAATGTAGTGGCAAGTCGCGAGGGGCGTGGAGGACTAGAAGGGGGAAGACAGAGGAAGTGAGTTCCAACAGCGGAAGGCAGGGGCTCATATACCAGATCAATACGGTAAAGAGCAAACAGAATTCATGACAAAAAAAAAAAAAAAAAAAAAAAAAAAAAAAAAAAAATAAAAACAATAATTTGGTGTAGAGTGGAGTGACGGAAAGATAGACCTAGGGACTTAAAGAGACCGCGCTTGAGAGAGGGGTTGAACGCGCCGTGAGAGTTAGGGCGCAGGGCGGGGTGGGAGCGGGGGGTATAATTATGTAAACCGGCTGGTATACAATAAAAAAAAAAATATTTTGTCGACTTAAATACCGAAGAGCGGGTCAGCTTGTCGTGAGGGGATTCTTTGTCTTGTTCGATGCAACTGGCCAAGACCTGGGTACTGCGCAGGACAAGGCGCATGGTTAGGATTGGTTAATAAAGAAGGGGGACGAGAGAATTCTGTATAGGAAGGTAGAAGACATGACGGGGCGGTGTGCAGAGTTTAGAGGCGTTTGACGAGGTGTTACGGAGGGTGCGGAGACGAATGGTGGGACTGGTGAGATGTTGTTGCAGAGACGGCTAACGGAGGAGAGACGGGAGAGAAAGTGGGTGCCGGGACGGAGGTTTCGTCTATGATTCTAAAATCCAGATTATTTTTTTATTATATTTCGTATATGGCGGATATATTTTGTTAAATTTCGTAAATCCATAAATAAATAGTAAGACTTTCATATAATTTAAAAAGTAATTAAGAATCGGAAATGTTTACTTAAGTTTGGAATAAAAAATGCCCAAACATTTAAGAAATTTTCTCAATCCCATATGAAGAAATGAAATTTTAGAGTAATCTTTTTTAAACTCACTATATTTTGTTAAAATTGTTCTAAGAATCTATACAAAATGAATAGTAAAGCTCTTCATAGGTAATTATAAGACAATGGGTGAACGACGTCGGGAGAGAGCGGTTGGAATGTTTAGAAATGTGAGAAAGCGTGTGTAGAAGACGGAGAGGACAAAGAGGAGAGTTGGTGGTGTGTGCGCGCGGCGCGGAGAGTGGCCGCAGATGAATCGTGAACAGACGGAGTGTATGTGAGAAAGAGCGAGGAGGTGGCGGGGAGCGGCCGTATTTTGTTAAAAGCGGTGCGTGGCGTAATGGCACGCAGGAGGCAGGTGAGGGATTAGTAAACAGTGGAGGTTACTTTGAATGTAAAAGAATTTAGCAAGCGGAACGAGCCAGGAGTTTCCTTACATTGAAAACTTAAGAGATGAACCAAACATTTCGCAAGACTTATCACGCCATAGTGAATGAATGAAATTTAATAACTTTTTTAAAACTCAATATATTTTGTTAAAATTTCTAAACTCTAAAATAAATAGTAAACTTTCATATTTAATTTAAAAAATTTAATCGGAAATATTTCCTTACATTTGAAATAAAAAACAACATTTCAGAAATTTTTCAATCCCCATATGAATGAAATGAAATTTAATAACTTTTTTAAAACAATATATTTTTTAAAAATTTCTAAACCTATAAAATAATAGTAAACTTCATATTTAATTTAAAAAATTAAATCGGAAAATGTTTACTTAACTTTAGAATAAATTTGAACAAACAGTTTAAAAAAAAATAAAAAAATTTATTGATGACATATAGGAATCTAACCTTTAGTATTAGATTACAGTTAATCTTGGACTGGATTCCCAGCTCTCTTTAATGTCGTTTAATGTCGTTGTTGTCGTTAATATAAGAGTTTTAATCGAGTGACTGACTAACAGTAGTGGTGGTGGTGACGGTGATAGTGGTGTTAGTGAGCCTGGCTGGAGGTGAACGGGGCGTGGAGGCGAGGGCGAACGTCCAGCGGCATGCGCGTGTGTTGGGCGGCTGTAAGGGAACGGAGAGAAGTGGAGAGCGGGTGGGAGAGGCGGGGGGCGTGCGGAGGGAGTGGGATGGCGATGACGACAGGAGTGGATGCCCAGGCGTCAGCGCGGGACTGCGGACGAAGCGTGCTGTGGAATGCAGAGCGACACACAAACAAATCGAAGCTCACAGGCAGGCAGCCAGGCAGGCAGTTAAACTGCCAACTTTAATCAAATCATGAGAATTTTTTCTTTCTTCTTGTATGTGTGTGATGGTTGGCTTGGCTTAAACAAGGAGGACTTGCTGTGTGTGGTAGCCCCTTTCCCTGTATTATGGGAAAAAAAATGTTGCCAAGCCAATGCTTGGTTTGGCATTTTTTTTTTCTTTTTTTTAATGACTTTTAGATGATGATGCTGTTCTTCTACTCACTACTCGTAAACAATGTGTTTTGTGATACGCTTTAATTCGGTTGGGTTGCGTATGTAGAAAAAAATATTTCATGGCTCATAAAAAAAAAGAAAAAACTTAAAAATTATTTCAAATTTTTCCTGAGAATTTTAAAAAATTAAAAACTTTTTAGTGACCATAACAGCCAATCTACAATTATCAACCGAAAACTATAAAATTATTGTTTTAAACAAAATTATTGTTCCAAAGAAATATGATACAGATCAGATACGTATAAGAGCAAACAAATTATACAAAAAAAAAAAAAAAAAAAAAAAAAAAAAAAATTAAACAATAATTTTTAATTATAAAAAGAAATTAAATTAAAAAAACTGTTTTTTTTTTTAAATGCTTAACAGCCAGCATATTTCCATATAATTTTTATATTATGTAAACCGGCTTTATACAATAAAAAAAAATATTTGTGTCGCTTAAATACGAAGATTTCAATCTTTATTTGAATTCTTTTTTTTTTCAACTTCCAAGACCTTTAACTCTCAGAAACATTTAAATTTTTTAATAAAATTGTTAAAAATTTATAAAATAAATAATAAACTTTCATATTTAATTTACAAAATTTAAATCGGAAAATGTTTACTTATGTTTGGAAATAAAATGTAAAAACGTACAGAAAAAAATTTTCCTTTTCCATTCCATATGAATTTAAAATTTCCAGAAATTTTTTAAAACTCAATATATTTTGTTAAATTTTCTAAATCCATAAAATAAATAGTAAACTTTCATATTTAATTTAAAAATTAAAATCGAAAATGTTTACTTAAGTTTGGAATAAAAATGCCAAACATTTAAGAAATTTTCTCAATCCCATATGAATGAAATGAAATTTTAATAACTTTTTTAAACTCAATATATTTTGTTAAAATTTTCTAAAATCTATACAAATGAATAGTAAACTTTCATATTTAATTTAAAAATTAAAATCGTAAAATGTTTACTTAAGTTTGAAAATAATGTTAAAACAGTACAGAAAAAAAGTTTTTTCCCAATCCCATATGAATTTAAAATCTCCACAACTTTATTAAAATCAATATATTTTGTTAAAATTTTCTAATCTAATAAAATAAATAGTAAACTTTCATATTTAATTTAAAAAATTTAAATCGGAAAAATATTTCCTTACATTTGAAAATAAAATAACCAAACATTTCAGTAAATTTTCAATCCCATATGAATGAAATGAAATTTTAATAACTTTTTTAAAAATCAATATATTTGTTTAAAATTTTCTAAACCTATAAAATAAATAGTAAACTTTCATATTTAATTTAAAAAATTTAAATCGGAAAATGTTTACTTAAACTTGGAAATAAATTTGAACAAACAGTTTAGAAAAAAATTTAAAAAAAGAATTATTGATGACATATAGGAAATCTAAGCTCTTTAGTAGATTAGATTACGTTAATCTGCAGATGTCTCAATAGGCATTGTTATGCCCGATCAAATTACTTCTTATGTCATATAATTTACCACCAATCATCTGAGATTTATGAAGCTGTGGATTTTCTCAAATCATCTTTGGCTAAACATGTTTCGTCACTAAATACTGAGAGTCCAAGAATTTTACTTCTCAGATCCCCAAACGCTGGACAGTGACCGGGAAAATGTTTTATTGCCTCCTCTTTTACCTCGTCGTTGCAGCTTCTGCAGAAGTCGCTATTAGGTATTCCCAGTGAATCGTGAAGATTCCAAAGTTAGCGCTCTGTTGTTACTACTATATAGTTCCTTAAATGAAATATTGATCAGTTCCATGCATATACCTGCTCTACATAGCCATTTCAGAATATATCTGTCCGGTAGCTCTACTTGTGAGTCCACTATTCCATCTTATCTTTGGAAATGAATGAAATTTTTTCGAAATACCATTTGCTTGCCTCTCTGCAGACGAACGCTAATTTTTTTGTAGGAATTCATTTGAATTTTTACGTGGTGCTAGTTTTAGTTAGTGCGTCAGACTTGTTGTTATCTTGTTATCTTGTCCCCGTGCCCATGAATCCAAATGATGGTAACCGTAGAATTTCTCTCTATCTTCTCTAGGGATACCCGGAATTATTGGACAAACTTAAATGTAATGTACACATTCTCTTGGGATCTAATGGCCATTTTACTATCGATTAACAAGAATATAATGTTGCCCATAACTGAAAGTAAAAATTAACATTCATTTTCACAGATTTTTTTTTTTTTTTTTTGTTTAATTTCTGTTTTCAAATCCACAGTTTATCCTGCCGATTATCTTTTAAACTCTACATAATCTATAGATTTTTAAATTTTTTCTAAGAAAGCAAGTTATGAAATTCGATAACAACAACAAAATTCTTCTCTGTTTTCTCATGGAACTTTTTTTTTTTTTTTATAACTAATGGTACGTCACACAAACTTTAATATCACAATATTTTATGAAGCAGAGGCGCATTTAATGCCACAGAACTTGAAAGAAAATCCCAGTGAAAGAATATTAAAGTGAAAAGAAGAGGGAAAAGCTCGTAATGTGAAGAAAATCTAATAATTTCCACAAGTTCTATGTAGTGGCCCAGTTAGTTATACACCAGCATGAGATAATCTATCGATAACAAGAATATAATGTTGCCCATAACTGAAAGTAAAATTAACATTCATTTCACAGATTTTTTTTTTTTTTTTTGTTTAATTTCTGTTTTCAAATCCACAGTTTATCCTGCCGATTATCTTTATAAACTCTACATAATCTATAGATTTTTAAATTTTTTCTAAGAAAGCAAGTTATGAAATTCGATAACAACAACAAAATTCTTCTCTGTTTTCTCATGAGCAATTTTTTTTTTTTTTTATAACTAATGGTAACGTCACACAAACTTAATATCACAATATTTTATGAGCAGAGGCGCATTTATGCCACAGAACTTGAAAGAAAATCCCAGTGAAAGAATATTAAAGTGAAAAGAAAGAGGAAAAGCTCGTAATGTGAAAGAAATCTAATAATTTCCACCAATGTTTGTAGTGGCCCAGTTAGTTATACACAGCATGAGAATAAAGCAGGCCCGCGCGGTGAGCCACCTCCTCCGACCATCTCCCGCAGCAACAAAATGAAAAAATAAATTAAAAAGAATTTTTAAAGTGGAAAATTCTTAAAAGAAGAATTAATTGTTATCAAAATAAAAAAAAGAAGGAAATAAATGTTATCGGTATCAAAAAAAAAAAAAGAAGGAAACAAACGTTATCGATAACAAGAATTTTGTTTAGAGAATTTATCGATAACGAAAATGTTGTACAAAAAATTTCGATAAGAAATATTCTTTCCGAAAGATGTGTCGTGCTAACAATTTTCTATAAAATTTTACTTAAAAATATAATAAATACCAAATTTATCGATAACAAAGATCTGCCAATAATATAAATTCTCTCTAAAAATTAATTGATAGCAGAAGTTTTCTATTGAAAATTTCTCAATAACAGAACTTTTCCATTTAAAATTTATCGATTATAGAACATTTCCATTTAAAGGTTAATTTTTAACAGAAATTTTATTTTTAAAATTTATCGATAACAAAAAATTTTCTTTAAAAAAATTTATTATAATATAGTATAATATTATTTATCGATAACAAAGATCTTATTTTAAAAATATGCCGATAATAGAAATTCTCTCCAAAAAATTATCGATAGCAGAATTTCTATTGAAAATTCCGATGACAAGAACTTTTCCATTTAAAAACTTATCGATTTATAGAAATTTCTATTAAAAAGTTTATATTACAACAAAAATTCTTTTTTTAAAATTTTATCGATAACCAGAAAAATTTTAAAAAAAGCAGATATAGTTGGAATGAGAGTGTAAGTATTTAGAGTTGTTCTTAACGTTGAAACCCACTAAACTATTGACGAGAACTGTTAAACATCCAATACAAAATATATAGTCGGAGTAACGAAAAATATTTTGCTTTATAAAAAAATAAGTCATAAATATGAAATTCGATAATTAGTTTCGATCCTAAAAACATGCTCTTTATTTGAAAAAATGTGTTGAAGAACAAAATTGGTACATGATAAAAATATTAAGAAAGTAGTAAAGCACAAAAATAATTAGCATTAATGGAAAACCATAGTATACGAGTATAAATAAGATGTGATATGCTTTAGAATAGTAAAAAATTAAGCTGCGAGACCATAGTAATTAGGCTTTACATAAATTAAGCTTACTTTTAACTTTAAGGTAGAGTTATAAGCAATAATATTGAAAATTGATAATAATGTAGAGCACTATACAATACAATGAAAACCAAGTTACGGTAAGGAACAGTAAAAATGTGAATTAGAATAATGCTTTATTGATACCGAAGATTAATCAAAAAAAAATGTGCGGTCCCTTAAAAATTTAAACGGATAATGGAGCCAGTATGTTCGCTTATTACCAAATCAACCTATCAAGATTAAACAGAGAGCTACTAAAGATTATTATAATCGCTTTTTAATCCTATAAGCCTTTAGAGAAAAGATAAAATGATGCCGTATTATAGCGAGTTTTCTGCATAGAATTCCAAATTAAAAACAATCTATAAATATGTGATAATACTATGAACAACCATGCAAAGGAATTTGATAATGATATCCTTAGTACTGTTCTAATACATAATTTACCTTGTTTAATATATCTCGTTTTGTTTTGAACCTAGATATTCTGTTCGATCTATTTTAAGTTTTAAATTTATAAAATTGGACTAATATAATAAAACGTTAAATTAAATGAAATCAACTTCTATAAATTAAAATATTTAATTTCGCGCTATAAATACGATTTTAATTTTATTCCTATTAATATTCATTTTTTGAAATCTATACAATATCTTATTTAAAACAATTTTTGTTATTTATAAACAGATTACCCTGTATTAAACGACAAGTTAAAAGCGAGAGAAAGAAGTGCTCGATTCTCGAGGAAATGAGAGCGGTTGTCAACGTTAGCAATCAAATCTCATTTAAACTATTCAGTTTTTCACCACTAACTTAATATTCATCTTTAGAGACTAATGAGCTATTGAAATGTGTATAGGATAAAAACTAATAATAGTATATGTTTTAAGAATATAAGAAAGTCAAAAATAGAAAATATGTAGTCAGTAAATAAGATAATTTCCTTTTCTAAAAAAAAATGAAACCCTATAAAGCATTTTCAATTTCAATACTTATTATAAATAAAGGTAAGAGGCACCATTAAAAGATATTTGTAGTTTGAATAAAATAAAAATAATTAGATAAAAAAAAAAAAAAAAACAACAAACAAAAACATAGCATCGCTTTTGCTCTGTTTACTATTTAATTTTGGATTAATATTCTCAAACAACAAAATTTGTTAATTTTTAGTTGGATTATGTGGATATTATGTTGTTGAATAAACAAAAAAAAAATATGTTAATATTAAAACCACCCAATTCCATTAAAGAACACCTTTTGGAACCAGTGTAATGTTAATCAATTGTCAATAAATTGAGAATATCATTGTTATTTAATATAATGTTATTATATAAATTTTATTTCAGACATGCAGTCAGGTCAGGTAATTTAATGTTAAAAAATAACAATCTTGTGTCATGGTTCTAGTTGAACGGCATATAATTCCTTTCTGTTCTTCTTTTCTCTAAATTATAATCATATATCATAATTCAAAGAACTATAGTTTAAAGATCAAGTAATCTAAACTACTTTTTTTATTTTAAAAAAAAAAAAAACAAAAAAGAAAAAGGACATAATAGAAAAAATGTATCCTCTTTTGTTTTATTTTTGAAAATCTTATATTATTTTGTATTCCTGATAATTCGTCGTCGGGATGGAAAATCACATGCCGACTCAAAACTATAACATTTTAAAAAATAAAAAAAAAAAATTAATGTTGAATACTTCAATAAAAAAACCCAAAATAAATATTTTTACAAAATATAAATAATGGCCAGCCAAAAAAAGGTCATTGATATGACTACTATATTATATTTTTATTTTTTTTTCTACGGAAAATTTGTAACAAAAATAAAAAATAAATTTTAATCTGATTTTTGCCTGTTTAAAAGAAAAAAAAACTGTATAGGATGGAAGAGATACAATCCATAAAAAATCATAACTAAACAACCATGAACTGCATTCCTGCAACAAGTTGTAGAAGCCATTAACCAAAAAGAAAAAAAAAACAATTGAAATTATTCAATTTTTTTTTCACTCTTTTTACTACCTTTTAACCATGCTTTGGCCTTTAAAAAGTTCCACCTTTGCCCCTTACACTTAAGCTCTAAGACTGTGGCAGTGTCTATTGCCATCGTGCTATTTTTTTTATGGCTTGAAGAAGATTTTCTTTCTTTTCTAGTTGTCACACCATATTATTGTGTTTATATTTGGCTGGCTGCCTATGATGTTACTAGACTCTTACATACATTTGTTTGTTCGTTACGGTGGGGTCTGTTAGATACGCTGCTTCTTTAGTTATTTTTATTTTTTTTTTTTAATTTTTTTATTTTTTTATTTTGGCTTGGCGTTAAATTAAAGAAAAAGAATAAAAGACAGACTCTGTGTATTAAATTTAAAACATAAATTAGTTTTACCTTCTTAAATTTTTATCTCCGCAACGTTCCAAAACCAAAAGAAAAGAACTTTAAACACAGTAACGCTTCAGCTGCATAATTAATTTTATTTTTGCTCCCTTTTTCCCTACTTCGAAAATAAAAAAAAAACCCAAAAATTCCATTGAACTCTTAAAGAACCCTAAGACACACAGCAACACAACAACGTGCACAACACAAATATTTTCTACTTACTCTCTCTAAGGAAAGTACATTAAAACAACACAAATTAACCCCAAAAAGTTATCAAGTGTGCATTATATACTCACACATACACACACACCCATAGCCTGTATTAAAATAACTACCTACTACCACCACTTGTCGTGTATCAAATAAAAGCAGGTGCTCTCGTGAATGTCTGTCGTGTATCAAATAAAAGCAGGTGCTCTCGTGAATGTTATTAATGCGCCACTAACCTTTGCACATTTAACCGTCAAAAGTAAGACGACCGTAAAGACCTTTTCCTTTCCTTCGTCTTCATCTCTTTCTGTTGTTTTTCTTTCGTTTTTGCATTAATAAAAACCGTTAAAATTAAGTTAGTATTAGTTGTTGTTTGTTTATTGTGTGTGTGTGTGTCTCCCCCTTGGTTTAAATACCTTGCAAACAAAACAGCTGGAATTTGTTTGTGTTTTTTTATTGTTTTTTGTTTTTTTAATTGCTGCACACTTTTATGACAAAAGTACTCTAAAAAAATGCACACACACATACACATCATAGTATGTTATATGCCAGAGCTTATGATAATTGCAAAAAGAACATTTAAAACCTGACATCAAGATTAAAAATTATGCTCCAGAATACACTTTATATGTGCAAATAACCCAGCAAACATTTGA
>QOCX01006673.1:0-11051 GCA_005959815.1 Sarcophaga bullata
AAATTAATGCTTGAGAGCAAAAATAATTACAATAACAAAATTCAAGAAAAAAAAACGGCAATAATCAGCTGTTTGCATGACAATATACAGTGCGTTATAATAAAATAACAACAGCGTTATATATATTAATAAAGACTTATCCATTTCCTCGTTTCAAAAGTAAAGTTAAAACTAAGAATCGTGATATTATGTAACGAAATACAAATGAATTTCAATGAACACTTTTGAATTGATAGTTTTTAACTATTTTTTCACATATTTCAGGTAGCATTTAAGCTATACGAAAATACCCTAACGTAAGGGAATTAACTTTATACGAACAGTATTTGACGTAGTCTCAAAGAAAGTTTGATGGCGTGAAATTACATGTTTTTTGGTGGGCAACTGACGTCACTAAAACGGAAAATTACCCTTTCTGGATACTTATTATGTAAAAAAAACCGGTTACCATATGACTATAGAGCTCTGGATTGGAGGTAACAACTCTTGCAGTGCCATATTAAAGGAGAAAAAAAATGCAGACTATAATGGACACAAAATAAGACCCTAATGAGCCGTAAGGTAGTCATAACTACTGAGGATAGCATAAAATTTACAAAGTCGGATTATCCATCATAATTTCTCTGAGAGGAGCGATATTGACAGCGGTGTGCGTACATTATAATTATGAGCAGGCCAGATAATGTCTGCAATGCTTTTAGTGTCTCTAAATTCTTTAAAATTTTGTCAATTCCTTGTACAATTTGTCGATTAGGACGACCATAACCACACTGTAAGCTTTAAATAGTGACCATTTCTCATAATATTCGTTGATTTCACTAAATAAATGACACTTTAAGTGAAAGATAACCTTGTCACACAGACGATATTGAAACCGTGAATGGATAAACCTTGTGTGTCAGAGAAATGACAGAGTAAGCTTTTAATCTGCCAATAGATTCGTATAAAGTGTGGAAATTTTTATAGATTTTTTTTTAATGTTGCCAAGATCATGATGCAATCTAAAAAAAAAAAAAACACGCCATAGAAAGTGTTCACTATATCCATTTGTAATACGGACATTATGGAATTAAAATATATTAACTTTTACCATGCACTGTATGCTTCAATAAACAAAATATAATGCATAAACACTTGAAAGCGTTGCTTTTCCGTCATATTTTGAAGTTGCATAGAGCATGTGAATCATTTCGATTTTAAAACCCTCTTTCAAAAAAAGCTCCCCTTAACCAAGTGGAGGCTTTTTAAATATTAATATAGAGGCGGCTAAAAGCTAGAAGAAACCTTTCGATTTTGTTTGCTTTGTATTTTTCAATTTTTTTTTCTGTTTCTGTGTTTTCAACGAAAATTATTTTTTTTCGGCATTAAACTTAAGAAGAAAAAAAAAATCGAAAATAAATTGAAAAATAAAATTTAAACAATAAAAAGCGATTATTTGTTACTCAAACAATGGAAAGATGTAAAACAAAAAATTTTATTATTATTATTATTGTTTATTGTATAATTTATTATTGTTGTTGTTTCGTTTTTAATTTTATTTTTGTTTTTATTTTTGTGGTCATAAGATCAATGGACCAGCTAGTTGTTGTATTGGATTACGAATGAATATTTATTTTTTTTGAAAGATTTTTGTTTTGTTTATGAAATGATTGTTTAAAAAGTTGTTTATTTTGATTTTTTTGATTGTTTTATTTTTATTTATTTTGTAGTTCGTTCCTTATTTTCCCCTATTTAGCGCAGTAAGAGCAAATGCGTTGCTGCTGCTTGCTGTGTTTGCCTAGTGTGCAGCTGCTAATCTGGGTGCTCTTTGGAAAAACTTTCACTTTCATTTCGAAATATATCTGTCGCTGTTTTTTTTTCTTCGTTTTTGTCTTTATAGTTTGCACAGATACTATATTAGTAGTTGGTGGTAGATTTTTGTCTCTTCTTTTTTATTATTTATTTGCTATTGTTATTGTTGTCGTTGTTGTGTTGTTGTTTTGTTTTATACAAAATAATTTCTTTTAATATGTTTTTAATTTTGTTTTAAAGTTAACAAAATAAAAGAAAAAAAAGCACAAAAAAAAAAATTCTTCATTCATTCACATTCACATTCACAATTCAGTGCTATTGTTTATTGTTTTTTTCTTTATTTAGTAATTATTTATGCATGATATTTATTTCTTTTCTTTCTTTTTTTATATAATTTATCTTAATTTTATGCTAAAAGAAATTCACGAAAAGAAAACTACAAAAACTGCTTAATGAAGTCGTTTTCATAATTTGTAATTTTTGTTTTGTTGGTCTTTGGCGCCATCTATTGGTTTTCTAATGTAAATCTTTGAAATCAAAATTGCAAATTATATTTCGATTTAGAACCCTATTACTAATAAAATTTAAGAAAGAAGCACGCAAATTATTCTATAAAATTAAATCAAAGGCACTTTGAAAATTAATCGTGGACCTAAATACATAGAAAAATATCACTAGAATTGAGGGAATTGAGGGAATGTCTCCATTGATCAGATATATTGCTGGTGCAAAGTCTATGTCGCAATTTCCTATTGAAATTCTGGATATAATTTAAGGCGGTAATTATCATATTACAAGTAATTACTAAAGGCTGCGCCTAGAATAACAATTGACGGTATTTGCTTGCCCTTTGACAAGTCCAATTTGAAATCATTATGATCAATAGACGTCAACTTCACTGATTAATAGTCTTGGAATCGATCTACACACAATGTTTAGAATTTTCACTGATTATTATGTAATAGGTAATCAGTGCGAGAAGATTGTATTCTCTTCCACATTATGGAGTTAGCAAAAGTTAGATTATAACTTTGGATTATTCCTGAGCTATTGCTTTAATTTTCTTCCATAATTAGTATCACATTTTTAAGCGATAACAACTATCAATACATTGACCATAAATTTTAGTATCAAATAATGTAAGAGAGCTTTATGCGTAAATTAAAACGTCTAAATAGTTAAAGCGTGATTGAAGCCATGTTGCCAAGTTGCTAATTTCATGAACTTTTTGATCCTCAAATTAAGCGAATGCATGTTGACGAGAGCGCTGCTACAGAACACATACATAATTGGTCATTACAACCCTTCGGTCAGGATTATTGATTATTAGTTCCTCACACCACTCATGTTGTGTGTGTTAATTTTATACATGAGTGGCAAGACCTAAATTATAAAGCCGACTCCGAACGGCAAAATTTTTGAGAAACTTTTCATGGCAATTTTATTTGCTGAGAGGAAGGAAGTCACCGAAGAAATATTCTTTTCATATTTTCGTACGTGGACTTACGTCTAATAAGCCAACACACTACTTACTAGATTAGGGCGACTTTAGAAAGGAAAACTAAAAAATCGAGGACGTATTAATCCATCCATCCATCCATATGCCATATTTTCCGTATCTTTCAATGAAAGCGGTGTAAAGCAATATTATATGTGATACAACATATTGAAAATTATTAGCATATCTAATACAATGCCCAATGATAGGTTCTATGAACTAAAAGACGCTCTATATTAGTCGTAAGATATCATTGGAATCCTAAACCAGATAATTCCTAGTTAATCACAAACGCTATCCGACAGTTTGGTTTTGTAAGCGGAAAAATTTGATGTGGTCATAAATAGAGATCAGAATCAATGTCTTGACCAGATGTAATGCACATTACTCTTCCCAATCAATTCAGACACATATCATTGTCTTAATTACGTTCGACCTAGCAATTGCATAACGTCCTGCATAGCACCTTTCATAGCCAGAAAAAAATTTCTCAGTGAGATGTTAAATATAAATGTTTCCACTGGTAACTCTTGTGGCACCCAAATATAATGCTTCTAACACAGTGTAGCTTAATGTCCAGAATTCCAAACAGCAAGTATTATTGCCAAATACATTTAATATATCTAGAGATGTACATTTTAAATAGCAACAAACTTTCTCGAATGATTCCATGAATATCGCAATTATTTCCAAATTTTTCCTTTCCACTCATGTACTTGGTTTCAATTACAATATGGAATTAAGATTTGTACACAATAAAACTATTCAATTAAATTAAATTGATGTGTGTGCTATTTTAACTAACCACGGCTATTTATTTAAGTAGCTATAAGTACCAATTTTTTATATTATTTTTTTGTTGTTTGTTTTTTTTTTTTTCGAAATTAAATTAAAAAGCGTTAAAATTACCACAAATCTGATTCACACTAATTTTAATAATACAAAAAAATGATAAAGAAAACTCGCCAACTCCTAAGCAAATTTATTTTGGATGAAAACCAAAAAGTTTTATTGCAAAAAAAAACAAAAAAAAAAAATCAAGAAAGAAAGAAGAAAGAAGATAGAGAGAGAAAGTACTTCTTTAAATTGGATCAATAAATTTATTGCCACAAATAAACGAACAAATAATACAACAATAAGAGAAAAAAAACAAAAAATATGATAGAGTGGATTAAAAAAAAGAAAACAAATTTGCCACCACCACCAACTACCACTATATTACCGTTCAAAAGTAGAAGACGACATCATCAATGTCTCCTACGTAAACTATAAGAAGTAGAAAAAGACAGACGGACAGAACAAAAGGCTTTTTATGTTATTAAAAAAAAATTTTTAATTGTAATAAAAATAAAAACTATTTTTATTGAATTTTCATAAAACGTTAAGCACAGAAGCTAATGAAAAATAATACAAAATTTTTTTTTTTTTTTTTTTTTCAAAAATGAGAAACTCAACCCTTTCAACCTACGCAAAGAGATCAAAAGAAACTTTTACAAAAAAAAAAATTTTTTTTTTGTTTTGATAAAAATATCACAAATTATAGTTAAAATGACAGTTGAAACTGAAAGAAGTCGTTAACTAAAGCAACAAAAAAATGTTTAAAAAACCTTAAAAAAAATTTATAAAATTTATTTCAAGAGAAGGGAACTTGACAAGCAGACAGGCAGCAGCAGCAGTTAAGGTACACAGCGTCTGACATACAACACAATCGAAAATGGTAACGAAGAAGAAAAACGATCTACAAAAAGGAAAAACGCCAAAAACACCCGCGCTTTCTAAAAAGAAAGAAAACAACAATAACAACAAATTTCGTTGTATAAATACAATAATAAAGATTGAATGCCATTAAAAAAAAAAGAAAGAAAGAAAACAGACTCTGGGTCGTTTGTACCTACCCACAGTTCAAAGTACTGATTTAAAGTGCAGCGTGTGTGTTGTTGCACAGCACACAGCTGCATTCGGATAATGAAGCTGATGATAATGACAACAACTAAGGCGAACAACGATCGAATATCGGTAATCTGTCGCTTTTAAAAATTCCAGTTCAATTCCAACATTCAATTCACTTCTCACTTTACTCCATTTTACTTTACTTTACTTTACTTATTTACAACAATTGCCTTTAAAATTTAAAAATTTCAATGTTTTTTTTTTTGTTTTTCTTTCCTTTTTCATTTCTCTCTGCAACAAATTATAAATTTTTTTATGAAATTGATTCCTTTTCCTTTTTTGTTTTGTGTTTACACGCGATCACATTAAATGAAAGGCTTTTACAACAATCATGAAAATTAACAAAAACAAAAAATGAAGAAAAAAAAAAATGGAAAATTAAATGCATTACACGGCCTGTCTTTTAATTTCCTTTTAAAGCCATTTTTTTTTTTGTAAGAAAAACTAAAAGTTTTCCAAACATTGCAGGTAAACGAACTCAATATTTAATTGTTACGGTTTATATGCGCAAGGTTAACGCTACCGCAATCGATAAACGTAAAACGTAATGAAAAAAAAACAATTGTTAACGTAATAAAATACCGTTACTAATCCTTTCTTTCTATTAAATTACTGTAATGTAAGATGTTAAACGTATTAACGTTTGCGTATGCAAGGGTCGGCGCTCTACCATAAGTGCTGCCAATTAAAAATGACGTTTTTTTTTCTTGAAATAAAAATAAAAAATTAAACAAAAAAGTTGTTGTTGTTCACTGTATGACCAAGCATTGGGTTTGCTAAGAAAGACTACACACGTTATATGGTCTGGTACTTATTTTACACTCCCAGTAAAAATAAATTTTTAAAGGTTTTATTGAACTTTCCAAAGGGTCGTGTATGAATAAGTTTATTGGGATTATGTCCGAAGCATATGACGCACTTAGACGTGAAAAACTAAAAATGGAAACTTTTTTCTCTAAATTGTCATCATACATACATAACATACATAATTGTCCATTTCAACCCTTCAGTCAGGATTACGGCCTAGCTTTTCACACCACTTATGTTGTGTGTGTTAATTTTATGCCTGAACGACAGATTTTTGAGGAACTTTCATGGCAATTTATTACTTCAGAGTTTTTGCCAGAAATCTGCTGAGAGGAAGTCGCCGAAGAAATATTTTTCATATTTCGTTTTTGATGCCTGATCGTGGATTCGAACTCAGGCCTTTCGTCTAATAAGCCAACACACTATCTACTAGACTACAGCGACTTCTAAATTGTCATCATTTATGTAATAAATTGGCCGTTATTACAACCTAGCTTCTCCCAACTTCCTTGGTGTGTGTTTTACTTTTACCAGTAAGTGACTTTAATGTTCACTCCGGATAAATAGATTTGAGGAGCGTTTTCATGGAAATTCCTGACTCTCTGTAGTCTGCTGAGAGAAGTCGACAAAAGACGTTAGGATTCAGGGTTCAGAGGTTTTATTATGTCAGATCGGAAATTTGAGCCTCCGTTCCAGAAACGCAATACTATGGCGAGTTTCATTGGCTTCGTTTAATTATTTGAAGATGCTGTAACTCGTTCAAAAATCATTGGAATTTGTATGAATTAGTCACTATCAACGTAAGCCTGCTGCTAGATATGGTAACGTGTCCTGGTATTCAACACTCAAGGAAATAAAAAATCAATAAAAAAAAAATCAATAAATTCCCACAGTATCAACAACGTAAGATAAATAACGAACTCTACCCCTACAACAGTTGAACAATGTCCAAAATGGAAGATGTATACTAAATGAGCTGATCTGATCAAGGCCATAGAGTGGCTTCATTTCTTATTTCAACGAGAATGTGTGTGATGTGGTGTTATCCATTTCTGCTGATCTATTTTGGATGTTTTAAATCAAATACAATTGCTTGCTTCTATTTTTTTTTTAATCATTGACAGAAGAGATCATAATGAATCGTTTGATCAGGTGGTAGTAACCAATTCTTTATCAATTCTTGCTAAACACATAGCATAACTCTTCTTAGTATCTAGTGTGGGATTGACGCCTTCTGTAAAGCTTTATTTTGCTTCATACATTATCTTTGTTGTACTTTTTTATTGTACGTGATCCATTACTTTTCCGTCGAAAGTTATCATTCGCTTCAGAAGTGATTTCACTTCGTTCCATTCAACTAGTGAGTCGTAAATAGAAATCCAGTAGAATAAAAGGCCCAGTGCGAATTCATATGGTACTCAAATATCGTGTTTCTTTGTTTATTGAGCTTGCTTTAAATGAATGATAACTCCATGGTGATGAATAGTTAGTTCTATAGCAACGTCCACGCTGCCTAGTGGCTGGTCTTTTTCAATTTTTTCCATGACTTTATTGGTTTTTTTCGTAATTGGTCGACCAAAACGCGGTTTATAACGTCAAAATATTCAAAATGAAAACGAATACAATATTTAATCGTTGTTTTTCCAGTTACAGCATTGTCTATGTAAACTTTAAAAAATATTTCAGCTGGCCATAGAGCTGAGAAGCTTTTCTATAATAAAAATGCTACATAGTGTATGATGGTAATGCCATTTTTTAATGTCGACAACTTTTGCCAGAAGAATGTGATTTGAATAAAGTCTTCTAACAAAGTGAAGCTTAAGATATCCCCTTTAAAACATACTATGGTATTGCCAGGCGCAATTAATATTACCAGAAATATTATATTTAATAGCCATCTACTGACAATTAATAATCTAAACACCTGGCATTACAAATAAATTTCCATTCATTAACTACGTTCTTAATATGTATGGATTCCGCATTATTGTTTAAGAAAGAGTAAATAAATTATTTTGTAGTCGCCGTAGTCTAGTAGGTAGTGTGTTGGCTTATTAGACGAAAGGCCAGGTTTCGAATCCCGGTCAGACATCAAAAACGAAATATGAAAAAATTTTCTTCGGCGACTTCCTCTAGTAGATTTCTGCAAAACTCTGGAGAGTAAATAAAATTGCATGAAAAGTTCGTCAAAAAATCTGTCGTTCGAGTCGACTTTAAACTGTAGGTCCCGCACTCATGTATAAAAATTAACACACACAACATAAGTGGTGTGAGAAGCTAGCCGTAATCCTGACTGAAGGGTTGTAATGGCCATTTTATGTATGTATGTATGTAAATAAATTTTTCGAAAGAAAAAAAAACACAAAAAACTCTTTTAATAAAATGCCGTTCATTCAATTTCTTTCACTCTGAGGCCTTTGTGTGTGTATCAATTCGTTTGGATTGTAAAATGAACGATTTACACTGAAGAAAAACATCATTTTTGTTGTTGCACACATGCGCTTAAAGCGCTTTTAAACCAGTTCAACTGCATTTTTTTATTGTTGCAGCTTTAAAATTGCTCTCCTTCTTCAAAAAATAAATAAAAATAAAAATAAAAAAGAAATAATAATGAAATGGAAATATTTGTAGTTTTTTTTTTCTTTTTTTGAATTTTTTCCAGTATTTTAGCTCGTTTTTAAATGAATTGCAATCTGTGTGTGCAAGTGTGCAAGTGTGTGTTTTGTTTATAATTTAATCTTTGTTGTTTTTTAATTGTATTGCCACAATTTAGCTTTAATTTGGTTTATGCTAGTAGTTTTTTTTTTAATTTTAATGTTCATTTAAATGTATTTATGCTTGAAATGTTTAACATACTAATAAAATATAAAAAATATATCAACAACCAACAACAGCAGCACAACCAGCAGCATACAATAGACAATAACCAACAAAAACAATGCTTAATTCTTAAACGACAATCTTATCATTCGAAATTAGGAAGAAACAAAATTCAATCTATTTTTTTTTTTTTTTTTTTTTTTTTTTTTTTATTTCTTTTAGAAAAACAATTCAATTTCAAACCCAATGCATTATATATGTATATACGACACAGGCTCGGGGGTCGGCCCCACCACATTTCATGCTTTTTTTGCCTGAAATCTGTTCTCTAAAAATGTCATTTAGGAAGGAGTTGATTACTAAACGAAGTATATATGCCCACTACTTATTATGACGTATTTAAACTAACTTTTTGACGTTTAACTTGATTTCCATTTTTGAAAGATTTATTAAATGAAGAATGAAAAGAATAACCGAATAAAATGGAAAATTTTATGAAAAGCCAGTTAAAATTGTCAAACATTTTTAAAGAGGAAATCATTTGTAATTCGTTTTTGTACTTTGTTTTTGGCAGGCAGTTTAGAGAAATGGGGTTTGGTTTCAGCAGAAAAAAAAAACTTAGGAGGAGTAGTAAAAAAGGCGTCTCAGAAAAAAAAGGAACTTTTTAAATTTAATTAATCGTTTACAACTAGAACAAGGAAATTTGCATTGTTTATTGGGCTTATTAAACTTTTCAGAGCATATTTAATTTAAAAAAAGACTTTTATACATCAGTAAAGGTTAGGTTAGGTTATAAACGCAATGGTCTTTGAAAAAAAAGCATTCTTGGAACCTGTAAACCTATCTATTCCGTCATTAACCGAAACTCCTGTGGCGGGGCATCTGCGTACGCTCTTGAGAGTCTTATGAAAAAAAAGCCTAGACTAGCTCTGTACTCGTTATTATAAGAATTGAGAAAAAATTGCCAAAATTGCATACATACATACATAATTGGCCATTGCCACCCTTCAGTCAGGATTAAGGCCTAGCTTCTCACACCACTTATCTTGTGTGTATTAATATTATACATGAGTGGCGGGACCTACAGTTTAAAGTCAATGAGAAAACAGCCAAAATTAACTATTAGAAATTCTCAGATCAAAGTGTCATCAAACTTTTTTTCCAACAACGGTTGAGATTTTGTAGTACCTTGAAGGAAGAATATTGTACAATTTACTCACGAATAAAGAAAGTGTTAAGTTTAGGGGGCAAATCTAGGCCAAGATGTCAAGGTTCTACAACAAAATCCTTAACAACAGATTCATCAAAATATAATAAAATGGCGGTACAAGTGAATTACATTTGAGGGGGCAATTATCTGAATAAATAAATACAAGGTGTAGTTAAAAGAAGACGGCTGTACAATTGCTATTGAATCATCCAAATGTTTACCTCACACCCAACACAAACATTCAAAATGATACAGTAATTATCAATAACGCAGAATATTGGATTATTCTCCTATTAAATTAATTTTGATAGTCAAATAATCTACACATCCACGTAGCTCTACTTCGATTGCTCAGTAAGTCTTATCGATTTTATAAGCAACTAAGAGTGGCAACAAAGAGATTTAATAAGCCTTAAAAAATAGTTGAATGACTGATTTTATCTTGATTTAAAAAAAAAAACAACCATGTCATGCAAGAAATGGCAAACCTTTCTATCGAAAACAACGGAGGATTATTGCCCAAGCGACATTAATAGAGTATTTACTTATTATTGTTGCTTGATTAGACGAAGGCACCATTCATCCCCACGATCAGACAAAACGAAATATGAAATAATATTTTTTGGGGACTTCTCTCAGGAGATTTCTGGCAAAAACTCTGAGAATAAATAAAATTGCCATGAAAAGTTTCTCAAAAATCTGTCGCTCAGAGATGATCTTAAACTGTAGGTACCGTCACTCATGTATAAAATTAACACATACAACATAAGTGGTGTGAGAAGTTAGATCGTAATCCTGTCTGAAGGGTTGTAATGGCCAATTATGTATGCATGAATATTAACAGTTAGGAAGCTTTAGCTAAGTATTTAGTGGGGTTACTAGAGATTTTTCAATTATGATCAGTTTTCCTACGAATAAACTTTTCTATTCAGTTCTCCACAACTAACAATTAAAACGTCTGACGGGTGGCATTCA
>QOCX01006674.1:0-11051 GCA_005959815.1 Sarcophaga bullata
GATTATAATTTACTTGAAATAATTAAAATTCTATTTTTAATTAAAACATTAAATCTCACAATTTATTTTTGCTTGCTTGCTTGCCATCTGCTTAATAAACGTCATCAGTATTGTGGAAAACAAAAATTCTTTTCTTTTCAAGTTTGTTGCTTAAGTCTTTTGTTCATTTACCACATATAGTGCAGTAGTAGAGAGGAGTCCGGCTCACGTTAAATGCTGTCAAAAAAAAAGCTAAAATACATTTTATTGTACAAATTGTAACATTTTAACAACTTTACCACACTTAAACGCAAATGCCAATATTTTTGCAGGCTTGTTATGAACGACATTGCATGTGCCAATAGAAAAAGGGAGTAAGAAAATGCTATTGGCTTCAAGTCCTATTGCAATGCTTCTAGTTAAGAATGAGTTTAGTTGTTTAATCTGCATTAAGGTCATTCAAATTTTAATTAAAATAATGCAAAAGAACCAAAAAAATATTTGTGGTTTTTGTTGCATAATGGAAATGCATGTGCCACCTTTGACCAAATGGGAGTAGGTTTGTGGTTTAACAACTACACTACATATGAGAACAATAGCTTGCCTAGCAAATAAACAATATTAGGTTGTAATACAATTTGCTTATTAACTCGGAAAGCATGGCTAAGCATAATTAGTTGCGTTCATGGGAAAGGAAAGCCTCGCAGCTGTGAAATATGTAAGTAGTCGCAGGTAATACACTGATTGTAAGTAAAAATTCTAGCTCGGGCTTTTCTTAGCTTTAATAAATGCTTGAGCGATAATGATCTGCAGTGTGTTAATTAGCTTTTCTTAGCTCGAATAAGTACTTGAGAGGTAATGATCTGTGGTGTGTTAATTAGCTTTTCTTAGCTCCAATAAATATTTGGAAGGATCTGTGATGTGTTAGAAAAACGGCTCAACTACTAGCAACCACGATAATATATTGTCAATGGGCGTGAGTGTATGCCAGTTATACTTAGATCTTCGTAAAGTTATTGCAACTCTAGATAATCAAACTTATTACTGAGATTTTCGATCAAGCCCCTAGTCTAGTATATTAGCAAGTAGTGTCTTGGCTAACTAGACGTGATTTAATATCATTTTATCTTGATCAAAACAAAATGAAATACAGAAAAATAGTTCTCTTCCAGTCCAGTTCCATGAAAAATTTCCCATATCTGTCACCCGCAACGTAGTAGTTCCCACGACTCGCGTATAAAATTATCACACCCAACATAAGTTGGGTTGTTGTCCTAACTAAAGGATTGTACGTTGCAATATAAAACCGACTTGTACCATTATAAACATGGTAACATGGAAAAAAGGAGTCGCCTTAGTCTAGTAGGTAGTGTGTTGATTTATTAGAAGTGAGGTCTCGGTTCAAATCCCTGGTCAGACATCTCCAACAAAAAAATATACGAAAACATATTTTTTTTGGCGACTTCCTTACAACAGAGTTCTAACAAAATTGCCAAGAAAAGTTTCTCTAAACTCTGTCGTTCGGCATCCAGTCTCGTCACTCATATATAAAATTAACACACACACGGCATAAATGGTGTGCGAAGCTAGGACGTATTCCTGATGGAAGGGTTGTAATGATGAACTATGTACGCATGTAAGTAACATGGAACTGGTTTAGGCATATACTTAGACAGCGGGCATAACATATAATTAATTGGACATTACCACTCTTTAGTCAAGATTGCAACCTAGTTTCTCTATCCACCCATATTGCGTATGTTATTTTTATTCAAGAGTGGTTGAGACATGGTTTTTGGTAAGAAAATGTTCATGGAAATTTTATTTACTCTCACAGCTTTTGTAAGAAGACTATAGGCATAGGATATATGCTGATAAAATTGGTATTGGAAGCCTCGGGTTATTGTGATTGAACAAGACCATGGTGAAGAGCGGATAATTCTAAAATTAAGTAAAACTGTTCACGGGAGCTTGGATAAATACGAAACAGAATCTATGCTCTATGGAATGTTAAGCAGTAATAAAGAAGTTTCTTTAAAATTCCTTTCAAATCTTTAGTGCCTTAACATTACATATATATATTACAATTCTTTAGTAAGGATTACAACCTAGCTTATCACACCCCTTATGTTGTATGTGTTAATTTTATATATGACTGGCGGCAGCTACATTTTAAAGTCGACTCCAAATGACAGATTTTTTAAGAAACTTTTCGTGGCTGCTTTATTTATACTCAAAGTATTAGCCAGAAATCTGCTGAGGGCCAGTCCTTGAAGAAATATTTTTCAATAATTCGGTTTGTTTTCGATGTTTGATGTGGGGTTCGAACCCTGGGCTCACGTCTTAGAAGCCAACATACTACCTACTAGACTATGGCGGTTAGTATTGCTGTTGACAAATAATGCAATGGACGGATTTCCAACAAACGTTGAGTATGCAAACGCTTTACAGTGATATTCGCTGGTTTTCCATGGAAGATTGTGCAAAAGCGTGCATGACATTGCACGGTAGGTATCAAATGTTTTATACGAGAACATGATTGTCATGTTATTATATTCCTCTGTTATTTTCTTTTCTTTTTTTCGTTTTAATGGCAATGGTAATCGAAAACCAGCTACAATTGTTCCATTTTAATTTCGTTTAAATAAACACAATAAACCCTGAGATTATAAACGAGAGAACATGAAAAATAAATTTTTTTTTTGCTTCAGCCAGGCCAAAACGAATAAGAAAATCATGAAAAATTTCGACATGTCTTTAGCAGAAAACTTACCAAAAAAATGAACCACAAATGAAGAAAATTTGACAGAAAAAACTCATCCTTATGGTACATATATTGCATGAGTTTCTGATCTTTTTTTTTTTTTTTTTTTTTGTATCATGAAATAATGTCTGGAGTTGGAAGATTTAAGAATTTCGCATAATGAATTCAATAGTAAATCAAATGGCATTCCAATTTTTTATTTTATTTTGGGCCTATGTATTGCTTATATTATTTGGTAAGATTTTTATTAAAAAACAAACAAACAAACCAAAAAAAAAATGTTTTTGTTGTAAATAAAAAAAAAAAAATAATCCACCAATAATAACTCGTTTTTAAAAATTTTTTTAACCCATACTCCACTAACCATTCGTGTTTAGCCATTAAACTTTGGAACGGAACGCAAAAAAAAAAAACAAAGAAAAAAACAAACAGAAAAACAACAACAACTATTTTCAGTTCATTGGCAAGGTTTTAAAGCCCGCGCTCAATATCATGATCATTATGATCGTAAATGATAATGTGTACTGTAAGCAGTATGTGTTTTACAGAGATGGTGTTACATACAGCAGCAGCACCATTGACAGCAGTAGTAGCAGTAGCAGTGCTAAGTAAACCTGTCTGACTATTTTTGGTAAAAACTATGAATTTATGATGAAGACCAAATTTTTTTGTTGCGTTTTTAAGTTTTTTTTTGTGGTTTTTGATTCCCAAAACGCATTTTTATTGCCGCAGCATCATAAAAATAGAAAACAAATGTTATTGAACAGTTTTAAAAGCCAAGCTTTATGGGGTAATATAAGTGCGTTAGTTTCAGCTTTAAACGAATTTTAATGTTTTTGCAAAAAATATTTTAGCAATCGTAAAATATGAAATGGATTTCTCTTTATTTACCACTTAGACGGCATGCGGCAATCTCTGATGCTGGTGGCGGAGGTTGAGCATCAATTGCTCTGAGATAAGTTAGCAAATAGTCCTGGCTTAGATAAAAATGTTGGAAAAATGGTGGTGGTAGCTACAAGCTGCAGCCTTTTCATCCATCATGACTATGTGGGACGCACTTTGAGCTCAAGTATGAGGACTTCTTTAAGTCCATTGTGGATGGAAAACTGTTGCGGAAAGTGTATTTACAGGATGCATGACGCCTCATGACATTCTATGCCTATAACAAAAAATTGAGGAAAAATGATGTCCAGCACCTCATATAACTCACTTTATGCATACAGTACAGGTCAAGTTTATCTCAACCTATTGATGCCTAATATTGGATGAATTCCTTGGCAGGGTAAGTAACTCTAATCCCTTAAAACAAATGACTACATTAGGTGTAGCTGAAAAGAATCTTACGCCCCTTTCCGCTGACACATTCCAACTAATGACTCGGCACTCCAACTAATGTCTTCCTCCCTCCGCAGCAGAAGATGTGGCGAACTATCCTTAACCACGTCATGTCTCTATGCCCTGCTCTTGCCAATGAAGAGCACATGAATTTTCTGACGCTCCTAACTTGCTCCTGCCATCGTTGACTCGAGCCGTCTCTAACAATATCAAAGGAATGCTGCAATACGCAAGCATTTATTTGAGAACGTCAGGATGGTTTCTCTAGGGAATAGGATCTACCACATAATCAGCCGAATAGCGCGTGTGTTGAAAGCTGGCAGGAATGAAAGGATTGGGGCACTTGGCTGGCATGGCTTAGTGTTATAAGGGATCCGGTGCACGCGTTTGAGCCCGCTTATGTCAGAGCGAAAAAGGCGATCGTAATAAGGACTAAGAATGTGCCTGGAAAGAATATCAGTATACGTTCCACGGGGGAAGCCCAGGTAATCTGGACAATGGCCCTGAGTTTCCTAACATAAACGGACCGAATAAGCAATGCCGCAAAATCGGTCATTTCATAGTGATAAACCGGTTTCGGCACACGAGCTGCAGTCCTTCCTGGAAAACTATACGAGGCCCCATGAAACTGACCAAGATGTGGTCGTAACTCATCCTAAATTCTGCCGTTGATTGTTACCCCCTAATCAGGAGCTTTGAGAACCTTACTTGACACCTAGCACCGTTACCGCCGCTACGACATAAGGCAGATCTTCGTTTAACGGGATACAGATACGCGCTAGCAGCCATCGCGCAAACAGTTTGAGTGAAGAACCGGCAAGAAACAATCGGTACTCAAACGTCCAAACGGATGTTCGGATCTGTGCCTTAAATAAGATACATCATGCGAGTGTCGTATTAGATTTTTGCCGCATGTGCTGAAGACTTCTGCAGAAGCTGCAGTAAGAGGAGGAACGCCAAAAAGCCTTTGATTCATCTAACGCGCATCAACGACGCGTTAATCCCTGTCGAGAATGAGACTTTAGAAGTCTAATGATTTACCAGATTGGGAAAAGGGGCAATTTGTGGTATTACATACCTGTCACTTCAGTTCCCCAGCGCTACGCGACTAGGTTCTCGACACCACCTGTATGTTATGCTGTGACTGTTAGTTCTTCAGCATGAGTGGCGCCACGCCAGCTAACAAGTTGTAAAATGAACTCCGAACCACGCACCAGATTTCTGGTGGGAACTTTGTTATTTAGCTTTCAGAGTTTTTGCCAGAGATTTGCTGAGAACGAAGCCGCCGAAGCAATATGTTTTTCCAGAGGTTTCGTTTTCTTGGAGATGTCTGACCTGGGGTTTGGACTGTGGCCTCTTTTCATTGCATTTTTTTTTTTATTTACGGAAAAAGTTTTTGCCAGAAGTCTGCGGAGAGGAAGTCATCGATGAATTATTCTTTTTTATTATGTTGCGTTAGAGATGTCTGACCTGGGGTTTAAACTGTAGCCTCACGTCTAATAAGCCAAAACACAACCTACTAGACTACGGCAATATATGGCTTAAATATGTTGACAGCAATCCTCGGAGTGTACCTTATGTACTTAGTCTCGATCGTTGAAGAAGGAATCAAATGAACAGTTTAAGGTTTTGAAAACTTCAAATCTGCTTTGCCTCGTAGTATGTTTTTTTTCTGATTTAAGGAAGAATGTCGTTTTTATATTTCTTTCGAACAAGTTGCTCTTTGACGCCTGTTTGCAATTGTTTCTGATAGCAAAGGAGAAAATCTGCTTTGTGCCGTCCCTTCTGAGTAATTAGCCTTTCTTCCATCTTTCTTCAGAGCTTAGAAAGGATTACGGTTAACCATTGATACAGGATGCTTAATGTCGTATTAAGAATATTACATGAGGGTCAAGCATGAATAGACCGTTCAAAACAGCTTTATAGGCACCAACTAGTCCTCTAGAACTTGAAGGTTTTGTAAATAGTTTTGGCTTGATAGAAAACCTCTTAAGTTATAGGATAATTACGCCAATCATGAAAAATAAATCACGATGTCTTGAATGCTAAACCAGAGACTTGCGCACCTTTTTAATGGAACTTCACTTATATTACTCAAGAATCCAGTATCTTAGTATTACAATAATACGTTTCACAAACACAGAAACACAATTATTGTCAAAGAGTTTTATCACGTTTCTTTTCCTCAATAGATTCTGTAACGATTTCAACACTGATTTAATGGTCATGATTTGCATGTTCCCAGAATTAAGTCATTATTCAGTAAATAGTTGCTGCACAATGTGAGAATTTTATTTATAATTCACACTAACGTTGCTAATGTTCCAATTGAATCAAAAAAACGGCTCCCACCACCACCAAAAGAACCCACATAATTACTGCAGAAAGTGTCCCATGAAGTGTCTAATGATTAAGCAGCAACAGCAACAGCAGTAGCAGCAGCAGCAGTATGATGTTTTTGTTTAATGCAAATGACTTTAAAACATTCTAATCTTAGGCAACATGTTTGTGATGTGAAGTTTTTTATCTTGCCACCTCACATATACTTATGTACGCTCCTATATATACAAGTAGTCAAGCAATACAGTGATTAACACCCACCGCTTATGGCCAGGGCAATAACAATAACACAATTTCTAATTCGCTAAAGAAAGAAAACAAAACTGAAAATACTTGCAATATTATAGCAAGAAATAGAATAGAATAAGTGGCAAATATCTTAACTACTTAACTTTACAACAACCCACTTGCAACATAAACTTGAAAATAAATTCCTCCTCTGCACACACTTCCTTTCTCTCACGTAAATTCAAACAAATTCATTCGGTCGTTGTTAAGAATGCGTGTGGGCAGCTATCCTTGATAGTCATACCATTGGGGAGGTAAGCTAGTTCAACTATGTATGTATGAGTATGTAATGTATGTATGTAGTATGTATGTGTGTATGTGCTTGAGTGGTAGTGTTATAATTGTGCAACATCAAGTAAGACTAGTAGAAATAATGAGCGTTCTCCCAGTGCAAAAAAAAACAAAATGATCATCAACCAACAATGTTCAATAAACTGGAATAAAAAACAATGAAGAAGAAGAAGAAGACAGAACAGACGTGCATTCACATTGCTTGTGTGTTGCATTAACTATTGCCACACTATCATTGCATCTGACCGCCCATCCGTCAGAGGAATAATTTTTATAAATTTTTCTTTTGCAACAATCACCAGGACAAGACAAGTGATTTTTATCAAACGACAAGGAAGGCAACCAAACCAGATCTCTTTTTAAATTGCTTGCCATCAATCAAGAACCAAGAACAACATGAAACCCAAAATAAAAAAACCAAAAAAAAGCAGAAATGAAGATAAAGAGTTGGATTTCATCATTTATGGCCAATAATAAACTGTGTTTGTTGCTGTTGCTGTTGCTGTTGCTGTTGTATGTTGAATGTTGTCTCTATAAAATGTTACAACAAAATATTTTGTTGCTTCAAACAACGATCCATGCATTCTCGAAATACAATCTAAAACAAAAAAAAAAAAGAACCAAATTTACCCCAGCTACGACACACACGAAGCGGCTTGAGTTTCGCATTGCTTTTCGTAACAGTTACCAGCGCAGCTGCCTGGCTGCCGTGTTGCTTGCTGCTGCTGTTCATGTTGTTGCTTGCTATTGAATAATGCAAATTATCATTATAAAGTAGCAATTTTTAAATCATTTTAAATTGAATCTTAATGAATCAATCCAATCTACAGTATAATCATCAGCACATCGCTACAGCATTTGGCCTATTTTTGATTTATTTGCATCATTAGTGGGCTATCCTGTGTAATATATCATCTTCGTTGGCTGTTGGTATTTTTTGAAAGTAGTAAAGAGGCAGGCATACAGGCTTCTATTAAAAGTTAATGTCAAGATTTTAATGCACATAAATTTCAGAGAATGGCCTCCTCAAGGTAAACTGCCACATTGAAGCCTAAAGAATGAAAAAATTGTGTAACATAACACTGGCGGAATAATCACATGCCTTATGACCTAAAGCCAAAGCTCCAATATCGTCTTTTTCAAGCGGAAATAAAAGATTCTGATCAAGTTTCAAAGACAAGTCTATGACTACTGTTACCTAACACAATCGAATTTTTAATTGCCGTGTTGTTTGCTAGCGCTACACAAAAGCGTATCAGTAACAATGCTTAGTACATTGTTACTGAGGGTTCAAAGGTTGACATGAGTAAGTGACGGTTAACAGGTGTTTTGTGTACCATGCTATAATGCAACTAGTAACGGTGCTAAAATAATGTTCTTCTATGCTCGTTTCTCAAATAACAAACGTTTGTTATGATGCTAATGATTCAACCAGCAATGTTGCTGAAATTCCTCTATACTGTCTCGTCCACTAACTAAGTTTCTCACGACTTTACATCGTATTAGTATTTTTCCATCAAGAGTTACTTTAGTTACTTTAGTTACTTTGCGGTCACATGATCTATTGTGCTCTTTATAGGATATTTCGATTATATCTTCTCCACGCAGACTTCTGGAAAAACTTTGGGAGGGAAAATATAATTGCCTTGAAAAGTTTCTCAAACAATCTGTCGTTCAGAGTCGACTTTAGACTATAGGTCCCGCCACTAGTGTATAAAATTAACACACACAACATAAGTGGTGTGAGAAGCTAGGTCGTAATCCTGACTGAAAATTTGTAATGACCAATTATGTATGTGTCTATGTGTCTCCTCCACACTGACAAACTTTCTCTGTGTCAACAATGCCATTTTGCTGCCCAGGATCTTTTATGCACGCGGGTGGGGGATGCATTAATATGCTCCGATAGTTCATTTGCATTGTCAAGAATCTACATATTGGGCTTGATACAGCCCCTTAATAAAAATAAGTGTACCCTGATTCTAAAGTACCTTATCAAAGGCATGGTTACTTACCAGCTTCGTGTTATTTCATAATGGTCGGAAGCATGAATCAAACTTCTTTTATTGTAATTTCTCAACAAAAGTTTTGATTACTTCAAACCGGTTTGAACAGAGCCTTTAAATGTCTTTATCTATCGATGAACACCACTTTCCGTTCCTGGTGCACTGAAGGCTTTTGGCTGCATGACCAGCGTAGAAGCGTAGTCTCAAAATCTCGTCTGTTTGACAAGAATTTCCACTTGACCTGGATCCCAGTTGATCTCTATTCTCTCTATCTAGCTGATCTGTAATTTGCATTTTTACTTCTATTGCACTGAAGGTATTTGGTTCCATAAACAGCGTGGAAGCTATCTGGCTGCCGAGAATTTCCATTTGACCTGGTACTCAGCAAATCTGTATCCTGTTTACCTAGCTGATCTGTACTTTGCAGCTTTGCGCCTATTGCATTGAAGGTATTTGGCTCCATAAATAGCGTGGAAGCTATCTAGCTTCCGAGAATTTCCATTTGACCTGGGCCTCAGCAGATTTGTATCCTGTCTACCTAGCTGATCTATACTTTGCAGCTTTGCGACAGCTGAACACTTGATGTATTAAGACAAAACAGGAATGTAATCACATTCTTATAGATCAGGCCAGTACAGTTCTTGACCAGATGCTTTCAACTCTAATGTTGGCAAATAAAAGCCGTTTCGGTGAAATAAAATTATGACGCCTTTTAGTATCTTCTCAGTTCGCTTAGCTCCTGTTAATTTGTTTCGTTCTTATTTAGTTGGCCTATTTGTAGTTTGCAAAAGATGAAAGGGGCTTAAAACCAGCTTAATTCGCCATGTCCCATATCCTTTCTTTTGTCAGTTTCCTCCTGATCAATTGACAACATTGATACCAGTGGCCAAAGTGGCCATATTTTCTATGCGCAAATTCCTCATTTAGTGTCTCATACAGTTTTTTCTCCAGAAAGAACATCCTTCACCTTTTGGGCACAGGCTAATTCGGCTCTTTTACGTTCTATTAGAAGAAGAACAAATTTTGGTTATAAAAACACAAGAGCATTTAATATTCTACTGTAAAGGATGTCAACAGGACCCTTGATCGGTTGTAACCGATCATCTGAATGGTAAACGATAGTATCCTAGGTACTCACCCTATATGTTCTTAAATATAAGCTGTACTGGAAACCTAAGTCTAAGTCGCTGTAGTCAAACTTCAGCTTAGATATCTCAAACAAAATGAAATAGGCGTCTTCCTCTTAGCTCTGAAACTCTGAAAGTAAATAAAATTGCCACGAAAATGTTCTCAAAAAATCTGTCGTTCGTAATCGACAGTTCAAACTGTAGGACCTGGCACTCTTGGAGAAAATTAAAACACACAACATGGATGGTGTAAGAAGCTAGGTTGTAGTCCCGACTACAGGGTTGTAATAATCAATAGAATGCATTTAAAATAAAATAAAAAAAACTTCATTGAAGTCTTTAAAGATTTTTAAAGTCTCTTCTGCTTAAATTTTTTAATTCTTTACCAAATCCTGGGAAGGATCTGAAATATTTTAAAAATGACCCACAGGTTTTATTAATTTAATGATGGCAGATTCTTGAGTACATACGATACAAATCTAATTCCTATTAGAAAACAAAATTAAATGTTTCTCGTAATAGAAAACATTACAGCAACTGCAGCTTCATGCTGGGTGGTGTAGACAATTTCTCAAGATTGAGATTTTTTCTACCAAAGCTGATGACTTCCTTGCATACAACTCATCGATTTTCATGCATAATTTTTATCTGGATATGTGATCCGTCTCCTAAGGAAAATTTGTTTGGAAGCAGCAAAGAGCTGTAGAGAGTTAACATGCATGCGAACATTATAATTTGCTTCACGCTGTTTACAAAACAATTTTGAATATTTCATGCTGCATCAATTCGGCGCTAAAATGCCTTGGTGATTATTGCCAAGCCAACTACACTTGACTACACTAGTCTGGTGTAGTTGGCATGGCCAGAATGGTAACCATAAGCAGCGTATGTTTTTAGATTTTTTAAATATTTTGTTTTCAA
>QOCX01006675.1:0-10850 GCA_005959815.1 Sarcophaga bullata
ATTATTATTCCCTTGGTAACCTCTCAAAAAGCCAATTACATTTCTCAGACCACAACTACCAACAAAAGTTTAGATTGCCTTAAGCATATTTGGCTGGAGAACATTTGGCTTCATCTTCTCTTTTGCTACGTATATTTTTGCAAACATTCTTTTCCACTCCACAGTAAGATTCTGGATTAATCAGCGGCAAGAAAGCTACATTCCTAACACGCTCATAAGCCTGTTCATTACAGTGAAAACCCATATGACCTGGGCTGCAGAAGGAGGAAAGTCTATTTCCCCTGCCTAGCTGAGTCAGCTTGCCCAGATATTCCCACACTATTTTTGAGGTAGCTTCATACGAGATGAGCGTTCGGCTATCAGCCTGATGAGTATTTTCTTTTGGATTTTTTTGTTGCAAAGTGTTTTCCAATGTCATAGAATTGACTGAAGTTAAGGTGGCTACTGTCAGCAAAATCCAATGAAGTCTTCAGTACCGCTGTAGAATAAGTTTTGCCTCTGCCTCTATTGTATCAACACAGATACAGATTGGCAACTGAAAATACATGTTTTTTTATAATGCTTTACCACTTTTCAAACTCCTATCTCCCTTTATACATTTGGTTGGCTAATTATGGCACCAACCTCGTATGTATGTGAATGGAAGATAAAGAGCAGCAATTTCAAAAGCTGCATGAGTACGCCATAAATTTGTAATAAACGCTCTCTATTATTTATTCGCATAAAAAGAAAAAGTTGCCAAATGTTTTTTCTAAGCGTAACTCAAAAGAAAGGCTCAAAAGTTCCAAATTATCATGATAAGATTTGAAATTCTTAAGTGGGAAGAACAATTATTATTTTATTCCGATTAATTTATATTTCAAAACAGTGACTCGGCCCATTCCTTGTTTTGTCCTTAAAATATTATTGTGTGCTTTTACTTGTTTATTTTTTTAATTGTTGTTGGCAATGAATTTCAATCAAGCATCCTTTCGTTAACTCGTCTTAGCATTTAAAAGTTGGTAAGACTGTAGAAATTGTCTGATAATTCTTGTTCTATTATTAAGCTTCTTTAGTATTGTCTAACATAATTCCAATACATAAGTTGTGGTATATTATATACCATGATTATGTACATAAAATGCAACTATACCATATGTGATAAGTATTGTATATTTTGGGAGAATTTTTCCTTGGGGGCCGGGCCTCATAAACACTATGCAGAGAAGACTGCAATCATCCGAACAATAAACATGTTATTAACTTTACTTTTTCGTTAAGTTTCAAGTTTTTCTTTCTTCTGTTTAATTTAATAAAAAAATAAAAAATAAAACAGCAGAGGGATTCTTTTACATTTTCTTAAAATTTTCTAATATTATATCGGGTTATCCATTTAGTGGTTTCAAAATAGCAGCTGCTAAATATCTTTCAACAAAAGTATCGTTCGCTCAGTGATGTAAACGTGAGCACTTTTTGAATAATACAAGATGGTATGGTCATCGTAAATCGTTGTAGTCTGGTAGGTAGTATGTTGGCTTATTAGACGTATGGCCATGGTTCAAACCCTTGGTCACACATCTCCAATAAAGTGAATTATGAAAAAATATTTCTTTGGCGACTTTTTCTCAGCAGGTATCTGACCAAAAATTGCAATGAAAAATTATTCAAAAATTTGTTGTTCGGAGTCTACTTTAAAATGTAGGTCCCGCTACTCGTGGTTAAAATTCACACAAACAACACAAGTGGTTTAAGAAGCTAAGATGTTACCCTAACTAATGGGTTGTAATGATCAATTTAAGTTAAGTTTGGTATGGTCGTCATATGGTCGATCTACTGTACAAGAACTTGGCACGATTAAACAGAAATCTAAAGAAACTGAAAGCGTTACACATGTGGGTTCAGACCTGTGCATCAACACAATGTACGTCCAGCCGAAAATAGCTTTTTTTAAAAGAAAGTGGGGCGTGTAATTCGAATCTTACGACTCACTAGGACATATTTTGCATTTAACTTACAACCTCTATCCATGTAAAGTCAAACTCACACAACAATTACGGCCAACTGTTCATTCACAAATCCGTAGTTATGCTGATGCTATGGTAACTAGAGTAACAGGTTTTCAATGCTGAGTTTTCGAGCAAAATCTTCTTCAATAGGGAAGCTCTTTTCACCCTCTGTGGTTACGCCAACAAACAAAATTATCGCATATTGAGGGAGAAAGAAGCTATTTGATACGCCTTAAAGTCAAGAGGTGACATTGGTCCGTATTTCTTAGAAAATGGCTGTCAATTCACATAGACAGCAAAATCTAGGCCTAAAGATCCTTTTGATTTAAGGAGTATTCAGCAAAAGGTGTCAGAAAAGTTGTCACAGGGATAACTGGCCTGTGGCGGCCAAGCGTTCACAGCGACGTCGCTTTTTGATCCTTCAATTTCGGATTTGTGAACCAAAATTCACCAAGTGTTAGATTGTTCACCCATTCAAGGGAACGTGTACTGGATTTAGGCCATCGTAAGACAGGTTAGTTTCACCCTACTAATGTCAATATGCTGTTGCGTCAGCATTCCTGCGTAGTGCATGAGGAACCACAAGTACGCACATATGGTCCGATACCTGTTCGAACGAACAGTGGTATGACGCAATATGATAATCACTTTTATTGAACAATAAGTGAACATTATAAAGTGCACGGTACATGGTTCCAAAGACCCCATGACATAACAGATATTTGTGTATTAGTGACCACTATCATGCGTTTTGATTATGTGAGGCCTTTTTGCGTAGCTCTGTAAAAGACCGTATATATGTGGGTTATCTCCTTATGTTGAAGCATTTACAAACTAACATTTGTAAAGTTATCGCCGAGAGAGGGCACAAAATGTTCGAAAAATTGGTTGAAAACTACCTCAAATTAGTCGACTACTGCAACTAATTCAGACACATTTTCACCAAGTCAAGCCATTGTAATGAAATTAAGGTCTCGTCGAAATCATCAGTTTTATGTTTCACTTGACTTCACTCTTCAAACCCATAAATGGATCACCCTTTACAACAACAACATAAAAACAAGTGTTTTCCTTAGCATTTTTAAGCTTAGAATGAAGAAAACTTGTTCATATTGAAGGAAAATATTTCAAAAAATTTCATTCCCTTCTGTAGTCAATGGCTTGTACTGATACACTGTCAGATACACTGTCAGTCAAATAATTAAATTTCTTTGAATTTGTATATTACCAGAGTTAGCATTATTGCTGTACATACTTGTGTTTACATTTAACAAAAGATTGCAAAATTTAATAAATTTTTCTTTTTGTTTTATTTCTAAACACACTGGATTTTACTTGTTTTTATAGAAAGTTTTTCTTTTAAAAATTCCCTTCTTCTAATGTGTAGCTTTGGATTTTTTTTTGTTGACTCTAGTTGTGTAGAAGATTTAATCGCGTATTTAATTAAATTTTTTCTTTATCTTTAATTAGTAGTAGTTGAACGTTTGTTTCTTGCCTTTTTAATAGCAAATGCTTGTCTAGAATAAATTCATTGAATGGCAGTAAAAATTCTTTTTTTCTATTTCGATTTCTATTTTTAATTTATTTTCTTAATTTGTCTATGGAGTAATGGAATGATGGAATGATTTAATGCTTAAAGTTTTAAATGCCATGCAATATCCAATGAATTGAAAATGATTGTAGAAATTAAACAAATTAATTTTATTATTTTGCAAATAATATGGTGTAGGGAAATCGATTACAGAACAATTTATTAATGGCAGGTTATCGTTTCTCTTTAGAGGTCTTTTATGAACTCATTTCTTGTAGTTTCATAAATAATCGTTTACCAACACTTAACTGCATATAAGCATAAACTGTTTAAAGTGAACATTTTTTGTCTTTCTCAATTAAATTTATTGTATGTACATACAATAATTAATACAACATATGTATGTAAAATGTCTACAGTAATTCAATAAATGCGTATTTTCAATTGATCAAAAGGTTCTTTAGGGAGAGATTAATAATCTACAGTGCTACACGACATAATAGGGACAATTTCTTGACAATTTCTTGTTACTTCATACCAATCAAGTGTACTAAGGATTTACTTTTGGCACACACTGTAAAATTGTTTAAAATGAAATGGTTTTACCAGAGCCTGAATTCATTTTTATGTCCTTTGAATTTAAACATTTATTTACAGCGAATAAATAAATTCGCAGAAAGGAAATGGAAGAACAGACATACATACTATATTATTGGCTATTGCAAGCCTATAGGGCTAGCTCCTCATGCCACACACATTATCTTTATTATTTGAATTTATTTATGCGAGGCGGAGTGTACGGAGTATACACTTTCAGCCATTGCTGCTAGGCTTGCAACGAGGTAGTAAATTTTCATATTACACGGATACTGGAACTTTTCTGGCATTCCAGGATACTACAAAGAACAGTGCAATCCTCAGGTCAGACATCTCCAACAAATCCCAACTTAAAAAAAAAATTCTTCGGTGACTTCCTTTCAGCAGATTTCTGGCAAAATCTCTTAGAGTAAATAAAAATGCCATGAAAAGTTTCTCAAAAATATGTTGACTTTAAACTGTAGGTCTCATCATTCATGTATAAAATGAACACACACAACATAAGTGGTGTGAGAAGCTAGGTCGTAATCCAGACTAAAGGGTTGTAATGACATGTATGCATGTAATAGATAGCCGGCAAAATATCTCAGCAAGTTTGCCCAAAGCTAGATAAAAAGCATACAGAAGCTCTGCTCAAATTCCACTCTAAGTGTAATTGTCAGAGTCTTTACGAGACATTTTAATCTGAGTGCTCTTGGGAGACGCAAATGCAGGACTGGAGCAATTAAAATTGGCTTCTACAGTAGCTCTAAAGATAAGGAAGAAGTTTACATGCCCATCATTTAGTCGTAGGAGAAGAAAATAACTGAGCTTCTTCTGAAGTCAGAGCTTGATCCTTCTTCGTAGACTATGATACACAATTCTTCTAAATAGTAAAGGCTATTGTAGATCCAAAGGTCACGTTTTATCACAGTAGCAATTATTAACTTCCAAGCTTCCATTTCAATTCGGAATTTTAACTGTAAAACTCTTTTTAAGTTTCTCACACAAACTTTCTAGCTCCCAGAAATTCGATACATGAGCCAGAAATAGTTGGGCACTGGGTTGTCTTCTAGCATCTCTAGTGAAATGTTGCCTATGCTAGAGGCCAATGCTTTTATGTAGTCGACTACTGTATTTAGAGGTAGGCTCTTTGCGGGAATATCCGTTTTTAAATCCTGCACCTAACATTTCCACATTTCTCCGGTAGACTGTTCAGCAGTTTCGAGTAATGCTGAGATATATTGAACAAGAAAGCAGGAGTATTGTTATATTTCAATAGAAAATAGAAATTTAAAAAAATATTGGCATTTCGGTGTGTCCTTATTATTTCTGCCAACACTGTACATACAAAATTTTTAAGTTTATTTTACACTTCAGCCTTTTCCAATCGTAGTGGCATGTGCAGCTTATAGTTGAAATAGTTTTAAAGACGGTATTAAAACAAAATGCCGTTACTTAGAATCGCTTTCTTAACTACTCCGTTTTCACTTCGATTTCGAATTCGAAATTAGATTCGAAAAACAACGAATTCTTGATTATATTGTACAGAAAAAATTTTATTTTAAAAGTAACGAATAAGTTTCAGTTTTTTTTTGTTAGTAAATGCTTGAATTATTTTAATTTGTTTGTTTATTTTATTGTGCTCATGTCCCAAAAGTAGAACTTTTTTTTGTACATAGAATCGTTCGTTTAGATAACAACATAGTGTCGTTGGGAGTTTAACTGTATTTAGATTCGAAACTCGAAACGATACAATTTGCAGTAACAACTGATCTGATCATTTTATATTTCTCTATCTGTGGATTTTTCTCTCCTCTTCTATTTCTTCTCGTTCTCGTTCTCGTTCTCGTTTTTCTTTCTCTTCTTTGGTTTTTTTTTCTTCTATTTTTCTTTTGTTCAACTGTTAAACGATGAAATGAAATGATTTGTGAAATAAAAACAAAAACAAAAAAAACAATTTAAAAACCAATATTATTTAGTGTTTGCCACGCTGTGAAGGTTGTGGTATCTTCGATCGATGTTTTCAATATCCAAGACGTGAATTGGAACGTGATTGTGGCTGCCAGTTTGCTCTGTTACACAAGGCTGAGGCGGAAAGCTAGCAACCAGCAAATGCCGATGGTGATGACGTTTCACCATCGGAGGGATATCGTCGTGTCGATAGTATTGACAGCCATGTTATGGTGACAAGTTCTGCTTTGCAAACACCACATCATGGCAATAGCAGCATAAGTATAAACACAAACCGAGACGATGCTCAACCTTTCAGCGATCGTGATGGAGAGGACACATTACACGAAGTCATTGAGGAAAACAGGGATCTGATAGAGCGTGATTATCGTCAAGTGGTTATTAAAGGTAAACATGAGCATCGATTGCGTCAAAAGAAATAACACAACGTAGTATTCTAAAGATTCTCAAGACAATAAAATATCACACAAACGAATGAACAAGACTATTAAGAGGCCAAAAAACCAAATGATTTTACGGCAAAACGTAGACTATTAGTCATTATCGTCAGTATCAAGAGTGGAGACGTCGACAATTCAGTTAACACCTTGCTATTACGCGCTATACCACCACCACCCGCAATTGCACCCAGCATTTGCGGTGGTATTGGCGCCGCTACAGGCGAATATGCCATGCATGCAAGGCAATCCCAATGCATTTCGTCGTCGTCGCCAGTATCGTCGCCAGTATCGTGTGCCGACGTTCACGTGAGGATTCACAGTGGAAAGTCGTGATTCGTACGCATTTATTAAACATCCATAGCCATGGGCGCTAGCGATACAATACGCACCGATTCAACGACACTAATATAATCTACAAATCCGACAACGAACGGTCCCACAGTGTAAGTTCATTTACGTCGTGTTCCTGCCGTTGATTTCTATTCAATTTCTTTTTACCTTTTTTTGAATGTCCAAACCAATCCCAAAACGAAACGTTTGGCCTCAATGTATAGATTTGGTCCTTTATTGTTAACGTTGTGTCCAAATGTTCTAGCACCTTAACTGTATCCCAACATCCAAATCCAGCACCACCAGTGTTGTTTTTGTAGCAAACAGCCCAGGAATTATTTGCAAAACGAAAAAAAGAAAAAACATCCGTCAAAGTACTCGTAGTTGTGTTTGATATATCGCATTGGTGTTGGCCTCATTGTAGTTCAAATCACACACACACACCACACACACACCATCGCTTTTAATTAGAATCAAATCAAAGAATTTAAAACTTGCATATGAAAATTGCCTTAAATTAAGCAAGAATGTTTCATGAGAACGCTTAAATTTGTTTAAATGAGTTTGTACTTTCGGTCCAAAGTTATGCTTCTTTCATCTTTATTGCACTTTTTTTTTTATCACAATCTATCAATCCAACCTACACACATCACTTTCATTTAAGCAAGCAAACAAACAAACAAACAAACAAATTCCTGCTAATGCTTCTAATTTGTTTTAAAAATCTTGAAATTTTTTCTTTTTACCCTTTAAACCCCTTTACAAAACAAAACTCTACCAGAAGCCTTTATTTTGATTTGATTTGATTTACTTTACTGGACATTTTTAATCCTTTAAACATTGTATTATAATTTAATAAATAATTAATAAAAGTAAACGAAATTATGTATTCATTAAATAACTATGAGATTAAATACTATTTCAGATGAATTCAGCTTAGCAGCTGTATGAGCGTACGCTTATATAAGCATTAACTTTATTGTTTAACCCTTTCGACCCGAACATTTAAAATTTCTTTTTATCGCAATACGCTCTATTAAGTTATTACTGTACTCGGAATCATAAGATCACAACAAATTGTCCCCAGTTCATCCAAAAGTATTCAATTCTTCTATTTCTATCAGCTTTCTATAGCTATGGGCTGGCCTTTCCAATCTTCGGATTGTAGCATATCTCGCTAACGACTTTTAGAAGAGTATGTTCAAACCATATTCACTTTCATGTCGGAAATTATAGTTCAATTGAGTTTTTACTTAGTATTTGTCTTTTACAGTTGTGCGTTTTCGATTGTCTAGAGAATCGCTCAAAATCTTTGCGAGAGTAATCGTTTTTTAATCACTCAATGCGTTTGTGGAACACTCTTTTTGCAGAAGTTTTTCCAAACATTTATTATTATGTGAACAGCTTTGCCGTAGTCTAGCGGGTAGTGTGTTGGCTTATTAGACGAAAGGCCATGGATCAAATTTCCGGCCAGACATCAAAACGAAATAAGAGAAATCTCAGCAGATTTCTGCCAAAAATTCTGAGAGTAAATAAAAAATTACCATGAAAAGTTTCTGAAAAATCAATCGTTCGGAGTCAACTTTAAACTGTAAGTCCCGCCACTCATGTATAAAATTAACCCGCACAACATAAGTGGTGTGAGCTAGATTGTAATCCCGACTGAAGGGTTGTAATGTCCAATCGTGTATGTATGCTTCAAACCGGTTATCTATAAACATAACTCCCTTTTCCTTACTTTCATAATGTTAATGTTCCATAATGTCTTAGTTCTAGTAGGGGCTATCCCCTGAACGTTAGTCGTATATAATAAAAAAAAAGAAATGCAGATTTTCAGACCAGCTTTGCATGCCTCTGCATATTTTCCTTATTAGACGCCATTACTGTGTGGCAGGAAACAGATGTTGCCAGCGGAATCTATGTTCCTTAACCTGCTTATATACGTAGTTAGCTCGAACAACGCCCGTTTTAATAGGCAAACCAGAAATACATTGACTAGCAATGCGTAGAAAATACAATATTGTTTTACTTCAGCCTTAATAGAGGTTTGTGGACCAACACAAACGCTCGCATTGCCATTTAAAGGTACGACTAGGTCTCTTATTTTCTTAGGTATCTTTTTGCATACATTCGATCGAAATTGTTGAGTTTGCCAGGGTTTTAAACGATTGTAGAATCGCGAATAGAACTCCATGGACTGCTGGATAATGATTTAAAGATTGTTTATGTGATCCGTTTAGGATTTAGTGTTACAAACGAGAGCGCAGACCAGATTGAAAGAGAGTACGTGCCTGTGCTACAACACCGCAAAGGTCTTATGATCACAAGAGATAATATGCATTGATCGTTGTTCATGGAGGATATATAAACATGTTGAGTGGTCACTGTTTATTCTCATAGAGTGACACCTCTGCAGATATGTAATGCATTTATAATCAATACTCTGAAAGGGGCGAGGACCAAGGAAAGGTTTCTATGTAAGAACTTTTTTTTAGCGAATTAGTGTGGATTGAGCAGAATCTCAAAATTATTTGAACGTAAATGAGAACGTAAAGACACTTAATCTAAGGAGTTTCCTCTTACGCTTAATTAAATCTTCTTGAAAGTCCTCTTTTTTTTAGTGAGAACTCATCTCTTACGTCAAACCTCGATTAATGCTTGCATCCCAAATCACCTAGTAGCCAATAGTAAAATATGGGAATGATTTGGTGCGGCATAGGTTTGAAACAGAAAAACAATTTCTTTATTCAATGAAAAAAAAAAAGAGTTGGTGTTGAAAGGGTTAATTTAATTTGAATTTAAATTGATTAATAAATACTAAACTAATAAAATCAATAACGAATTTCAATTATTTCTTATAACAGAAAAATTCGTTAATAAAACACGTGTTTTTTAAAGTTTTTCGCCTTTTTTTCTTTTTTTTTTTTTCTTAAAATTTCAGCCACCTTCAAACATACACACAGATATTAATTAAATGTGTATGTATTTTAATTAAAAATTGTAAACAGAATAAAAGCTTTTAATTTCTCTCTTTTTTTTGATTTGATTTAAATTAAAGTTCTTTTTTTTTCTTTTGTTGGTGGGTGGGTATGTATTAAAAATTTTAAATGTTTCTTACCATTTGTATGTTGATTACGTTTTTTTTTTGTCAGTTGTTTTGTTTTTTTATTAATTTTTCTAAACAAAATACACTTGCTGCTTACGTTCAAATCAGGCTGTTTGTTTTTAAACGTTTATCACTTTGAATTTTTGCAAACGCTACACCCTGTTACGTTGAATAACTTACTTTACGTTCTGTTCTGTTCCGTTATGTTTTTTTTTTTAATCATCTTAAGCTGTTGCCTAAACCTTGTCAAATTGTTTAAAAAACCGCAACACATATAAAAAAACAAATAATAATAAGAACATATAATTAAATTAAATTTAAATGCATATTATATTGTTCCTTACTACATATACATACGTACATACCATTTGTTTTTGCAATAATATTGTCTGTTTCATTATGATTTATTGTCCCCGTTTTTTAAAGTAAACGTTTACAAATCTCTTCCGCCTTGTGTACTCCTTTTACTCTCTCTCTCTCTCTCTCTCTTTTTTTTCTTTCTTTCTGTGTATTTGTTTTATTTTTTTTACAGTTTGATAGCAGCGAATGCGGAGCACTCGCCTATCAGCCATTACATTGTGCTCGTGTAAGCAAAAATTTAGTTTTATTGTTATTGTAATTGTAATTGTAATTGTAACTGTAACTGTAATTTTGTCCATTGTAATTGTTATTGTATTTCAGGTTACATTTATGTTCTCTAATAACACAGTTACAGTTAAAGACAATGTTAAAAGAACAATTTTTAAAATAAAAAAAAAATTTTTAATTTTTTAAATTTCAGCACTTTCATGTCTTTCAAGAGGAACACTCGACCTCAATATCGGAACGCATAACACGTAGTCGCATTAATTCGGCATTTTCGTTTCATCCTGAAGGCAGAGGTGTTTGATTCCAATGGTGAATTCTAC
>QOCX01006676.1:0-10188 GCA_005959815.1 Sarcophaga bullata
GTACCAGAGATCGGCAATGAGTATTCGAAAACATGAGTAGATTCGAATCATGCCCATAATTTCTGATACTTATACGCATTCATACTTATCTTAATATCATACTCGTTCTGCTCATTTTCAAAGTTTGAAGTACTCATCATACTCATACTTAACAACACGTAAGATGTTGTTGAATCCTACTCTCAATGGCTCAAGATAAGCACGACACACAAGATAAGTATGATTCGAGTACGAACGCTACAATACCCTCAGGAAGGTTGTGCGTTTGCTCTGCTTGCTGCTCTGCGTTGTTTGCTTATGTGCCTTTTTTCTTTTATTGTAAATGCAACAATAACTAAAACTGTAAATATTGATGAATGGATTCGAATCACTCGAACATTTTATGCGCACTATAAGTATTTTTCTAAAGTTATGAATCTGAATGAGTAGGCGTATGAATCAAACATAGTTCGAGTGTTATGAGTTCGATGACAACATTGTACTCATACTCATTGCAAGCTGTACTTGTACTTATAAATCAATGTTGTACTGAGTACGAATGAATCAGAGTAGTTAAATTTCAATACTGTTGACTCACTCATGCTCAAAATTTCATGAGTACTTATGAGTAGCGAAAAAGTGATTCATTGCTGATCTCTGGGTTGGTACATGACACAGGTTTCAATAATGTATTGTGGAGTGGACGTAGTCTAGTAGCTAGTGTATTGGCAAACGCCAGGTCAAACATCTCCAACAATAGGTAATAAGAAAAAATATTTCTTCGGTCTGGCCTCTCAACAGATTTCAGACAAAATCACTCTGAAAATAAATTAAAAAAAGCCATAAAAAGTATCTCAAAATCTATCTTTCGGACGTGACATTAAACTATAGGTCGCACGCTACTCATGTATAAAATTAACGCACACACAACATAAGTGCTGTGAGAAGCTAGGTTGTAATCCTAACTAAATGGTTGTAGTCACCAATTATGTACGCATTTATATATTGTAGAAATAAAAATTTCAAATTGAATTGAAAATATATGGATTTTAGGTTCAATTATATAAAACAGAAGATGTAAAGTAAAGGCTGTATGCACTCATCTATTAAAGCTAAATGGCCAATCTCTCCTAATTTATTTCTGGATAAATATTGGGCGTCTTAATTAAATTGCTTGTGTTAGTCACACTATTTATTGACAGTAGATATAAGAATAAATCTTTTGGTCGGGTTTTTGAAGCTCATAACCAATTAATTTTCATCACACATATAGTAACACCTTTCTAGGTGTTTTTGCCAATCCAGACTTTCCTGATCTTTTTCGTATCTTTGTTGTCATACGTGTTCGACTTTTTATGGGTCCAACACATTTCAGTCCATTAAATTATTAACCATTAGGTGGCGCATAAATATTTAGTTTACTTATGTATTCAGATTTCTTTAGATGACAGATGAAGTTTTAAAGATGAATACTCCTTTTCCTTAGCACCATCCACACTGCTTATGTGCTATGCTTCATTAATTTATTCGATGATTTAAGGGTTGGATGGATAAGATCCATGTGCCATTTTATCATCAATATTATACGTTAAGGAAAGCAATGTTTTTGAACGCTCCGTTAAATAAAATGTTTGCTGTGGATGAAAAACGACAAAAAGACTTCCTTTCTTTTATCTCCGGATTACGTCCGCGAACTGTGGTTAATGGCATGCCTTTGTTGGTCCACACACTTTATAAGAATGAAGTTTTGTATGGAAGTTTATGGAAAACATTTGGCGAAGTTATTTACCTACTTTTCGAATTAGCTATTAAAACCCTTCAGTCATTATTAAGACCTAGTTTCTTCCACAGCTTATCTTGTGTGTGTGTTAGTTTTATGCAACAAATTTTTGAGAAACTTTTCATGGCAATTTAATTTACTCTCATAGTATTTGCCAGAAATCTAATGAGAGGCAATCGACGAAGAAGTAATTTCGTAATATTTTGTTTTGTAGGACATGTTTGAATGCGTTTCGCCTCACACTAGTAAGTCAACATAACTCAATAACACTTGGTACAATAAGTTCGTGATATGTTACAACTTTTGCTTGTCCCACTGTTCATTGAGATGTATATACGAGCCTCAAATATAATAAATGTAAGTCGATTTGCGAATCTTTTAAAGCCGAGCTTTCAATAACAATTACTAAATACAGACACGCTCTGTATTGGACAGATTATTTAAGCTTAACTTGTCTCCATGATAACGAAAAAATAAAAAATGTAAATGAAGTTTCGTATATATGGAAAGGCCCAAATTTTTTGAAAATATTAAAGATAGCAACCAAGCAAAAAAATCGAATTTTTTTTTTGGAATAACTTTTGAAAACTTGATCTATTAAATTTTTTTTTTTTTTTTTTTTTTTTTTTTTTTTTTTTTGGTTAGAAAAAGTATCCCAATTTTCCATAATCCTTAGGGTATATGTTAGGTTTCTTATACAAAATTTAAACCTCAAATTTGGTTCTAAAAATTTCTCAGTTTCAAAATCCATTAAATTTTATAAAAATTTTAGCAATTTTCATGCCAAGAAAAAAAAAACCTTTTTCCGTTCGTGTTTTGTTTTTTTTGTTGTTTTATTGGTTTGTTTGACTTTCATTTACTTTAATATACAGAAAAATGCATATTTTATTTCCCTCTGTAAACAATTCTCCTGAAAATTAAAGCTGCAAAGAAAATAAAGAATAGAAATTTAAAAAAAAAGAATTTTTATTTCTTCAATATGTAATGTGTGTGTTTAAATAGAGAGTACAAAACATTTAAAAAAAAAAAAATATTTTTTATAGAAAATGAATTAAATATCACGATCAAGAATTTTAAAATAGTTTATTTAACAAAGAAAAATAAATAATATTTCATTATCATGTCTGTACATACATTCCTGATAAAAGTAATGTAACATACATACAGTGCAATACGCATAATACACTAGTTGTATGGGTATTATATACTAAATATCATACAATACAACGAATACATATTGTGTATGTTTGTTACTCGTATATACAAATATAAGGAATATTTTTAAAGATTTTATTGATCAATACTACAGCACAATATATATCGCTTTGTCAATATTTTTTGTTTAAGAGAATAAAGAAATAAATAAAAATTTGGCAAAACATGAATACACGCACCAACATATTTGGTTAACAAAGATGATACTATCCACGTATGCACATACAGTGACTGAAAACTTTCCAATAGGACCAATACTGTTTACAATACAAAAAATGTTCCACCCTGTAAAACGTTTTACTGTCCTACTACTTTACTTTACTTGAATATTTCACTTTAACAGAAATATCATTTAAAAATAAATATTTACAGTCAAAGAAATTAAATTTTTATATGAGAGTTCTTGAGAGTTTTAAATTCTTTTGTTTAAACTCTAAGCTGGCAGCATCTTAAATCAGGAAAATCTCTAAATAAGATATTTCCCATCAGCAAAAAATTTTAAAAGAAAATATTTTCTAAGTATTCTGTACTTAATGTTGAACAAAGTAACATATAAACTTTATAAATTACTTACTTTTCTAAAGTTCGTTATTAAACTACGAAATCAGATTGAAAAATAAAATATAAAAAATAATTTTTTTATTTTAAAAATTCCACAATATAGACTCGGAATTCCAAATTGTTTGAATGTCATATGAACTGAACAGTATTCAATCTCAATTCAAATTGAGGACATGTTTATGTCTATTCGATAATAAAAAAAAGAACAACGTCTCGTCTTATCTCCTCGCATTCATTAATCTGTGGCCTTAATCAATTGGACTGTTTTCTCTCCTCAATTCAACTTAGGGAACTGGAATACAAACTGTGTCTCATCTAGAATGGAATTGGCTTTGATCATCGATCCAGATTTTTATAAGTCCTTGGGTTTTAACATCTTAATTATAATGCTTTAAAGGTCTTGAACATACATACATACATACATATCATTCGGTCATTACAAACCCTTGAAACAAGAAATTACCGAGCCTCAAATTCTCCAAAAACTTACCACTTACATTGAGTGTATGCTTATATCTTTATTCGAAAATAAAACTTACATTGGCAGGAACCCTACAGTTTTAAAGTCGACTTGCTAACGACAGATTTTTTACACGTTACTGTTTCATGGCACATTATTCCTTATTTCTCTCCAACCCCGTGTTTGCCAGAAAGTCTGCTTCGTTTTGGTTGGAGAATCATCTGAACGCCTGTGAACCACCGGCCCTGACCGTCTAATCAAGGCTAAGGATCTTAGAGTCGCTTTAAACTAGTGCCCCCCATAATGGGATGGTAATCTTTAGTTACGAAATAGTTGTTTGTAAAATCAAAGCGAAAATCTGATAGGGCAGAGCTTTATAGCATGCCTGTTTTAATTGTTTGTATATGTAAAACCTGATGATGAAGGGAATACAAAACGATCGTATTTCAGTATCCATCTCCGATGGCCGTAAATATAACATCGAATGTGTTAAGTCTTTGCACTCCCAAGGTTCAATTCTATTGTATCAAGACTTTACACTGCTGTAGAGAAGCTTTCGTTTTTCATGAGTTGCCTGAACAAGAGCGTTTGGTAATAACTTTGAAACAGATATCAGTCCACTAGGGTGCCCTTGGAGCCCTCCCATGAGATGGCAATTCTACACCAAGTCTTTCAGCTTCAATTTATGGAAACTGTGTACTGATCACTCCCTCGAGTCAGGGCCCTCTTCTGTAACACCAACTCCTTAAAATGTTGATTAAGATCTGTCAGCTCAGATGTAGAAAGTATGGCATAAGAATTTCGCCCCAAGAAACTTCCGAGAATGGGCACAGAATAACTTTGTCTGCCAGACTAAAGCAAGAATATACCAAAGTCCCTCTGGATAATAAACTGTCATGAATGGGTCACTTTGTAGAACGAAATGATATACAGGAACCTATCAAAAAATTCTTAGGCCTCAATACAAAATTGATGCTTTGAATGCATAGCAGAATGATCAGTTTAATATTGTCAAATGAGGAAATTTTTTTTTTTAGACTCACCGATTGCTTGAAGAGGAGTTATCTGCAGATAAAACATAGAAACTGGTTAATACTTAGTACAAAAGGAATTCCTATAACGGCGATACAGTACCAGTATTCATGGATTGAAGCATATCGTATGTTGTTCTGAAACCACCATTCAGGACAGGTTTTGCAAACTTTAAAATTTTGAAAAAAAAAAAATAATTTGCAATTGTACAATAGCGGAAGTGAATACAACAACTAGAAAACTGCCATCTGCTTTTAAGAGAAAAGATCATATTGGGAGATAAGAGAGTAATAACATCTCGTCTCCTATTATCACAACCAATGGGGAAATGCCGGGGAGTATCCTACGAAACCTGGTAGTTTATGGCATTTTTAATGTGCCTTAGCTGAACCATAAATAACCTGTTCCAAATCGCCTGTTGGACACTATAGCGCTCGAGGTTAACTCAAGTCTTGCAAATGAGAATCTGGAGTTGTGTCTGTCACTTATTAGTAACTAAGCACTACACCATGTCATCTGCAGTAACATACAAGCATATGATGTGGTGTTCGTTACAAAATGATTTTCATCGACACAGGGTATAGGCAATGCCTTACCGCAGAAGTACATTATTTGCTTATAAAATTCAAGATAAGGAAACCCTTTACAATGCCTTACCGTAAAATTCGAGATAAAAAAAACTTTACTAATGTTTAAATGAACCAGTTTCAAATACTTAATCACATTAGATTTTCTAAATTAGCTAATTTACATTCTGAAAAACTTTACAAAATCTAACGACTTTAATTTTAATCTACATAGGAATTGAAATTAAGGAAACCGAAATCATATTAAGAAGATGTGCCAAAACTTACTACAATATGTCATAATGGTTATACAGATGAATATTTGGGTTTATCTAGAAAAGGTATACCGTATCGTATCGAGTGCTGCTGCTCTTACTTTTATGTCTTTCGATATAAGCAAGTAGCACAGAGAAGATATGCTTTGATTGACTTGTTCTTCTTAGCCTCCATTCAGCTATCAACCAACAATACTCAAACAAGACTGAATTTATCAAATTTCAAAAGTATTATTTACAAAGTCTCCTTAATTTTTCAAATCATGATTGACCAAAGGATAAATTCTATTAATATTTATGATAATAAATATTCTTTTTTTGTTTTTGTTTTTTTTTTTGTGTATTAAAAAAAATATTATTTTGGTCTAATGAAACAATAACAAATACTTGTAACAACATCAATCTAATAGAACTTATGATTTAAAAACTCAACAAATCATAATCCAATGGCAATGGAAACAAAATAAAAAAAAATAAAAAATCTTGTAAAACGAAACTAAAGATGAATAAAAAAAGAATGGAAGAAAAATGTTGTTGTTGTTGTTCATTCCTTTGCCAAAGAAAATTTTGTAATTTTCAATTTGATATTGTATGTACAAATAAAATATTTTTTTGAAATAAATTCAAGGAAATGAAAAATAAAGGAAGAAAAAATAAAAAGAAAACTCGCATCAAAAAATGACAAATTTGTAGCATCAATAGAGAGAGGGAGAGAGAGAGAGAAACACCCTAGGAAAAAATATATGTGAATGTATGTATATACGTATTTCAACAAACACTAAAGCACTTTCTGTTGAAAAATATTATGTTTAATATACGAACCCAAATGATAATTATCATATCAAAATAATAACAACATGTGTACAGTATTTTAAAAATATATGAACCACCGCCACATTGTACGAATATACCATACACTAACATCCTCCCAACATTTACCTCATACTCATATTCATACTCATACTCATACATTTTTTATGTTTTTATTATTTTTTATTATGTTTTTTATGTATGTCTCTTGTATATTGGAAAAATATTTATATTTTGCAAGATTCTTATGGCAAACAGCTTGGTAAATATTTACAACAATTAACTACAAGGAAAAAGAACAATAAGGATGAATGTAGGAATGGTATGAGAGAGAAACAAAAATATTGAAAATCATACATTTAACACCTGTTCTGGTATGTCTGTATTTATATTGTGTTTAAGAATTTTGAATTCCTTTTCCATTGCACATAAACAAACAAAGCTACACACGCAACATACACACAAAAATAACTACAACCAATACAATAATTTACTTAAAGGCTTTCTTCCCTTGAAACAGGAAATAACCGACAAGGGTCGGGAAAAATTGTTTATTTATAAGAAACATGTGTATAGTAAGAGAGTAATTCATGTACATGTGTTCGAAAACATGGCACAATAAAAAAAACAACAACAAAAAAAGGGAAACAAGTAAGCCACCTACAGAAGTTCTTTATTTCTTTCTTAACTTTGAATGATATCAGTCATCATCAGATAGAACAGCAACATCATCGCCATCATCGTTTTTACCGCCATAAAATGAACACACACACACATACACACACCCTCATCTCCCCCTACTGGCACTCTTATAATCATAATTCCTATCCTTATGAAATTGTATGAGTCATTTTACATTAAATTGATTGACTTTTCTTTATTTTTTTTAATGTCAATTAAAATGATTAAAACAAACAAATGCCGCCCACCCTATGAGGGTACAGGAAACTAATCGTGGAAGTAAAATTATTTAAAATTACAAAAAATAAAAAGGAAATTCAAATTAAAATCGATTTAATATGGTCTCACAATTAATCTAAAGCTGATATAAAGACATCTATTACATTTGCTTGGCGTTTTTAACTCCAATTTATTTAGTTTTTGGATTAGGATCAGTTTTGTTGTATCTTGCAAAGGCTTCTTACTTTTGCTCATATTCTGGTGAATTTAGTTGCCTAAGTTCATTAACAATATTATTTGCATGAAATGATTCTTTTACAACATGTTCAATTTGCTTGCCTTACCAAACGTTTTTTAAAGTACTTCAAATCTTCTTTTTGACAAAATTTTCACTTGAGCTTGTCGTCTTAGCAATTAAACGCGGATTTCAGTGCAATTTCATTTATGCTCTTTCAAGGCAATCTCAAACATAGATTGAAACTGTAGCAAGTTTTTAATATGAAATGACTCATATACGTTATGAAAACCAATCTGTATTTATTATTGTTGTTTTTGTTTTATACAGAAACATCTGATGTTGTTTTGTAAATACAATAACATTTATGCTCATAAATATCCATACATACATACGTATACTTATCTATGTACCTATGTACACATGTATGTGTGAAAATTTATATTGTATGTACATAAATAACAGTAAAAATATGACTAAAAGATGGAGGAAAAGAAAAATTCTTATTGAAATGCAACAAAATTTGTGTTTTTTTTTATGTAAAGAAAAAGGAAAAGAAAAGAAAACTTAAATAGCAAATTAGGCTAACCAACTCAATAACTAGCATCCTTTGGTTTCTTATGACCAAACTCTGTTTGTGATATCACCAAGCAACTATTTGGTGTGTATTACCAGCTACACATTAATATTTATTTCATAAGTTTTAAGGACCTAGAGGATTCAATTGGTCTATTTTTTTCCATTTTTTTTTTTTTTTTTTTTTTTTTTTTGTAACTAATTTGAGTAAGTAGGTAAGAATATATGCTAGCTTATACAAACATTGACACTGATGTTACAGGCGGGCATTATATATCGGTACTGCTGTCGCCACTCTATCAGCTCTGCTAACAAGAAACTTTCTTTATAAAATCGTGTTTAATTAAGTTTTCAAGCTTTCTGAGCGAATATCTTGGCTACAGAGCGTTTTACGGTCGTCTTGTTTGACAAACTCATTGTAACGGTGAGAATATAAGAAGTTTGTTGTGTTTATAAAATAACAGCAAGTTATAGTACATGGTCCGTTGATTGAGATGGTGTTGTTTGATGATTTAATTGATTAACGGACAAGAACCCGGATGGCACTCCAAAATATGCCTTATACTGTCAGATGTAATGCCATGAATAAACGATTATAAGTAGCTGGGCTTCTTAATCAAGCCAACGAGAAGGACATGATTGCTGAAAATGCTTGAATTGTACTTGAGTTACTATTTCTAGTTAGTATTTAGAGACGTTCAATTGGAGTGGTTGTTTTTACAGAACTTTTGAAACTAATTAAGTCTTGAAGTCCGCTGTGCTATACATGCATTGTGGCTTTATTAGACCTGGGCTACGTTTTTCAACCTCAGATCAAACATTACCAACAAAGCAAAATATGAAGAAAATATTTGTTCGGTTTGCAATTGAAAAAGGCTCTCAAAAAGTGAATAGGTGCAACATGGGTTCGTAACTGTATTTACATTCACATGAGAATACAATGCCTATGTGTGAATTTATGACAGGGAAAGAGGTTTTAGATGCCTCGCTTAAAATTCTTCAATTTAATATTTGGGGCGCTGTCTTTACGGATAAAAACCGCAAGAAGCACAGACTTTCTACACGATGTTGAAAGCAATAAACTGTTCGGTGTCATCTTTAAACTATTGGGTCTCGTTACTCATGAGTGAAATGAACGCAAACATCATATTTGGTATGAGAATCTAGGTTGTAATCCAGATTGACCGGTTGCATGATATTAAGGTATGCATGTAGTGGCTACGTAGGCTTTCTAATGATTTAACTGATCTTTTAGAGTTTTTTATGGTTAACACTTGATTTGTTAATTTTCATAATTTTGATATTGAATTTTCAACAACATTTGCTTCAAAATGAAAATGATTTTTAAAACTCCGAATTTATCTATTCAAAAAAAAATAAAAAAGAATATGCCAAAAGCGTGTTACTGTTTTGCATTATTTCGTATAAATAATGCAGGAAGAGCAAATAATGAAAATTGTAAAATTTTTGCGTTTCAGTCACTATGAATTGAGCCATACTATTTCGGAAGTGTTTACAAAAATTGTTGATTTTATGTTTGTTTGTAAAAGGTTAGCGCTGTTCCTTGTCAGTCATGATGAATTCTTTTTCCTTTTCCTTAAAGATAAACACAGTGAACCGTCTAAATTATCATCTTATAGCTAATTCAAATCTTTTTCAGATATTTATGGTTTGATTTTTTGTGTTCACGTAATATTTTTTGAATACCGATGATGATGGTACGGAAACTGAGTTTTTAGGAAATAATATTTTGGAAAAACTCGAAAAAACTTGTACAAAAAAAATGCTAATGCGCTTAT
>QOCX01006677.1:0-11049 GCA_005959815.1 Sarcophaga bullata
ACGTTCACTACGGTACGTTACGTTATGATTGAGTAACTGGCTCTTGAAAGATACTGTGTTATTTAATTGTTGTTTATTTCATAAATGATATTTTTCTCACGAAAAAAATAAGAGTTTCTGCATGCAGCGCAGTCCAATCCCAAGAACTTTAAATTTTAATTGTTTGAATTGTTTGCAACTTACTAACTTGTAANTCTGCATGCAGCGCAGTCCAATCCCAAGAACTTTAAATTTTAATTGTTTGAATTGTTTGCAACTTACTATCCCATGAAACTTGTAACACAATCCTCATTCAGATGCCATAAAAAGTTTATTACCTTTGCAAATGTTTAAAGAACTATGACTTAAGAATAACATGACTATGATTAAGGATAACATACCTAGCGCTCGGACTCTTCGTAGAATAGGTACTCCTAAGGAATGAGCTCATGAAATGTAGAAATGACATCACCAAATATATAAACAGAAGGCGTCATACGATATCCCTTACAGCTGCCATCAGGCAGAGAGTGAATTTAGGTTATTATTTGTGGTTTGTAAGATATTTTACTATCAGGTCTTTGGGTTCATTCCAACGTACTAAAGATTAGCTACAATCCACTTTAGAGCTAAATTTTACAACATTAGCATAATTTGTGCTCACGCTTCAACGGAGGAAAAGTATAATGAGGTTAAATATACTAATTAAATATTACTTTGCAATAATTAATGACATTTACAGCAGATTTCTCAAGGTTATTGATCATGAGTATAACATAAGACGCAGAGCACAAGGAAGATACAAAATTATACAATTTTTTAATGATTATAGGAGAAATGAGCTTAGCGTCACCTTACCAACAATTTTTTAATAAAAAATACTGGTGCATGTCATTAATAAAGCCCATACATTAAAGAGAAAGAAACTTTTGAAGGATTGTAATTATTTTATAAGTTCGCAAGGAAATTGTTTCATTTAAAGTATTACTAATTTTAATTTATCTGGTTAATATATTAGAGTAAATAATTTGTCTTTCCTGCTGACAAGCCTATGGATTAGAAAGATACGTATTAAATAGCCCTGATTGATGTAGACAAGTCTTTTAATAATATATGTAATGAATTTTTTTAGCAGTAGTAAATTGAATTAAAAAATGTTTCAATACTAAACTTGAGGTCGGGCTGAAAGATATGTTTGGCCTCACAGTCAATAAATTCAGCCTCCACATGACTACTAACTCCAATGATATGAGGCTGATCGATTTCGTCGCAATTAGAAACATGGTGGTATGTAGTACTAAGTTTCAGCCTCTCAGTATTCACAAAATTACAAGGTTGTTCCTCAGCCGAATAGCTTCCAATCCGATTGATCACATTATGATTGAAGGAAGGTGCTTTTCCAATTTGGTTAATATAGTACTTCTTGAGTTTTTTCTATCTCTTTGTTGCTTGGATTAGACTTTGTTAAAATCGGTAAAAAAATTAAGCTTTAAAATACAAATTATTTAACAAACTTCACGATATATACTTTCTTTCGTCATTAGATAACTTCCCAATTAAGTTTATAGAAATGAAATATATTGCTAACAACAACATTCCGCAGAGATATTTTTTAGCGCTTGCGATAAAACGCTGTGTAACTTTATTACAATTTCTCTAAACAGAGGGATACTCGAACAAACTATTTAAACATTATAAAAAAGATATGCGCGTATCTTAATTGCTGACAAATTCAAAATTTTGGAATTTTTTAACACTAATCGGTGAATACTTACAGACTTGACCTTTTGCATGGGAGTGGATGATTATTGTATGAAGAATTTGACCTGTTCGCAAATTATTCATGTAAATTTTTTTTAATTACATTATTCCAGTATTTAACATTTTATGTTTTTAATTATTACGGCATCGTTAGTTTTTATTTTCTACTTCTACTCCGTCCTGTGTCATTGACTTTCTTAATTAAAGGGGTTAGATGTTCTGTAACAGAATAGCAGCTAGAAAAAAATAAGTATTTCAGTTGCCATTTATATTTTGTAACAAAACTTTTATTTAATTATGTTATTTTAAAAATATTCCTAAAAATAATTATTATAACATTTTAATTCTGAATACATAAATTATGTCAGGTACAGGACAGACAAAATTTTGTCTTATGAATGTTTTGAATAATCATAACGAAAACAACTGATTCGGAACGTAATAATGTTTTCACACCTAAAGTTAAACCCTGCTTTTAATATTAAAACCATAATTAGCTGATTTTGCGTTCACACTATGAATTTTTTTAAATCTGGTTTTAACATTCATGACATTTATGACTGTGCAACAGCTGTTTCTGTTTAAGAAAAAATAAAAAATAAGAAAAATTTAGAAATGAACAACAAATTAAATTCTAAATATTGTAAAAGAATACTTTAAAATAGTGGATCTATTTTTAAAAAGTGAAGAAGTGTTTGGAAATCAAGTAGTTTTATATACCGGCTTTCTGTATTTTTATATTTGTTTTGTTTTTATTTCCAGCTGTTTTCAACATTTCAATGCTGGTAGCTCTAATTTAGTACATCGAAAACAAGGTTGTATTTCATAAAACCTACTTAAAACCAATTCAAAAAGGTTTTAAGGTGGTTTTAACACAATAATTTTGTATGGTAAAAACAGGTTTTAATTATGGTTTTAACGTTAAAACCAACTTTTGCATTGAAACCACCCAGTGTGAAAACACTATAACGGAGAAAAAAGACTAATTCTACCTTTATATAGCTTAAGTATATTTGTTGTGCAAATTTTTAGCTATTTTCTTTTATGCTTAATCACACATTTTTTTGCTGCTTCTTGTATTATAAATTAATATACTGAAAAACGCTGCAACCATTAAAAATATTTTCATCACTTATGAATTCGTTAACAGTTACACGAGTAATCGGTTCTTTTTTGCATTTGTGTTACTAATTGGCATTGGTGTTTAGTTTGGCGGCATAGTGAAGGTTTAAAGAAATTGTTTTGATGGAGGACTTTCAGAAAATAGAAAAAATAGGTGAAGGCACCTATGGCGTTGTTTACAAAGGACGCAATAGACTAACCGGACAAATAGTGGCAATGAAAAAAATTCGCCTCGAATCCGATGATGAGGGGATACCTTCCACCGCAATAAGGTAAATAACCTTTAAAAAGTGGTGCAACTATGTACAAAAATATTTGTTGCTTTTATTGACTTTTTAAAATATTTTCAATTTTCTTTTAAATATTTCAAAACACCGTTTACAAATTTATACCTCATGTTCTAAATAATATACATGCATTTGATACATTAATTTTTGGATGCTACAAAACTATACTGGGGTGGGGTATACATGGACCACAGTACCAAGTCCCAATTCCACATTGTTTCCTATTGCACTGGCCCTTTTTAAATAATTAATTTAATATAGGATATAGAGGCTTAAAATTTCCATTCAGAAAGAACAACAACAGAGGAGTTGATGTTTCGAAGTTGCAGTACAGGTACAGAATATATAGGTTTTCAATATTTTCACGCTTTAATGTGCACAGATTTTCAAAGTAAATCTCTGACGACTTGAAATATAACTACATAACTATGTCTATATATCTAGATAAAGTTTAAATGATGGTGCATTTTACCTTCATATATTTGTATATGCTTTACGCATATGTTTGTATATATATGCCCAATTGTCTAGTTAATTCAACTGTATTACTTTTTTTATAATGACGGTTACAAAAAATTTATATTTAATACTAGTTGCAACAAAAACACCTATTTTTTTATTATAAAAATCCTAATTTGCTATATAAAATTAGGCACAATAAATAATCCGTAAGCCGCTATATGTGTAAGTATAATTTGTTGTTCCGTAATTTTTCTTACTAAAATTTCTCTTATATAAATAATTAAGGTAGTTAGTTTATATTAATAAACTAATTAGAAGAAGATAAAAGTGCGAATTGAAATAAGTCATGCTGTTGTTCAAAAGTGCTAAAGGCTTAAATAAGCATCATTCTTTGGAGTAGTAAATGCAATATCAATATTGGAATGGAATAATACGGTAACTTTTTATGTTAGGAGAATTATGAGTAGGGAGATTTATGGGGGTGATATTGAAGATATTTTCTGCTTAAGAAAATAGACAATCATCTGCTGTTAGCTATACAGAAAATCTTCAGAAAAACTTAAATAAATGACTGGCAACGAGGGGTTGATAATGAAGTTATGTAATTAAAATTAAAATTATTTCTCTAAACATGTTTATTACTGGTATTTTCACTATGTTTAAATACAATAAAATTTTTTCTACTGTAATATTATCTGCAAACGGGTGGAATATTTGAACTTTTATATAAACTAGTGATCTTTGCATTTAAGTGTAATTAGTTTCCTTAGTCTGAAGTTTTCTACATTTTGTAGTTATTGTATCATAACGATTTGAGCATTTCCATATTTGGTTTTTAGTATAAGCTAAGAACAATGAACTTAAGTCCTATTTTTAACTGTTTAAATGTACGGAGAAAAGCTCTTATTCATGTTCATCTATTGCGCTTTAAATAATCCGAATAGCTTTATTCTTCAACTTTTATAACCTTTCCAAGTGTAATTCAACGCCGGGATGTGTATATTATTGTTTATGCTTCTAATTCGAGGGATTTAATATTGTGTTGAAATCCACCATTGTATAAACTTTATTTCTAATTATTCTGAAAAGAACAACTTCCAACCAATTTTTTGATTCATGTATTCTGTAAGTTTTCTAATCTAATATAGATCTAAGATATTTATTTATTAATTACAATACAGTTACAAATTATATTTAATTCTATAAAAGCTGCGTAGTATTGATCATATGTTCTGTGTATTGTCACAAATCAGAGTCTCTAGTGGGATTCGAACCTGCGACCCTCACACTAGTAGTCGTAGTAGTAGCACAGTACCCACTGGATTACCAGGACAGCCAAAAGCCAAGATATGTTATATTTTCCACTTTCTAGTAATTTTATGTATTCTTTCGTATGTTTCATATTGCCTTTCCTTAATTTACTTTTAATTTACACACTTTTTTCTTTCCTGCAATAATATTGTGTTAGGTTTATTAATTGTAAAAATGTACCTTCTGCTTTTCATGTATTATTCAAAGCATTGTAGCTCTTCACCTTGAATTATGTACATATTTTCCAAAATAAAATTTTTCTTTTGACAATTTCAAAAGTTTTTATTTATTGATGTTTGTTTTTCTCGTTTATATTTTAGAATCTTGATATAAAGAGGTTAATAATTTGTTAGAATCAACAATACATGTGCATTTCAAAATTTAAAAGATCTACGTATAAGTAGGAAAGTGCCATATAATCACTCAAAATGCATATGATTTACAAGCATAATAATAAAGAAAAAAATTTATTTTTTATGTACAAATTTAAAAGATGTATTCGATTAATATCTATGAAAGTACCACTTCGTCACTCAAAATACATATATATCATTTATTTATTTTGTTTTAATTTTTTGTGAGCATAATAGGATTATAACAATAACTATTTATTTCTTAAAAAAATATTTTTTAGTATGATTTTAATTAAAAATTAATGAAAAATCATTATATGCATGTAAGAATTCAAAAGTTTTGTATAAATAAGCATGAAAGTAACAGTAAATACGCATGAAAGTGCAGCAATGCAATTCTGCATACAATAGTCCCATCACTCATGTTCAAATGTCACTTAAAAACGTTAAGGAATTCTGTTTTATACAGACCGTGCCGTTTTGTTAACGAGAGAGTACTTTTCGGTAATCATTTACATTGCTCTTCATATGCTAAAATCAAATGTATGTTACGTTACGTTTAGTGAACGTGTCGCTAATCGGCACTTAACTGTTTTGTATATGATATATTTGTTTTGACAATACTTAAGATACACTCTTCCACCCTTATATTACAAATCGATAAGAAATTTGTACACAGTTAAAAATAAAAAATGTAAGTACATTGACAGTCAAATAAATATTGCAAAGGACCGGAAATAACAAGACAAGTAAAATCTAAGAAAGAAAGTTGCAATTTCACAATTTTAAGTTTAACATAATCATTCCAACGTAATTTTGCATCCAATGTCATACCAAGATATTTTGCTGTATTTGTATATGGTACCTGTACTCTGTCCATAAATATATGGCTACCTTAAATTGATTAATTAGGAAAGCAAACATGTGTTGACTTACAACTTCGCCTCATTTTCAGATCTGGCAACCGACAGAATAGCTGAGTCATCAGCAAATGTGGCCGTAGTGGTTCCGGCATCACTAGTATAAAAAACATACCAAAGTCGACCCAGAATGCTTTCCTGTGCTTCTATTTTTCTTAATTGAGAATCTTAAACCTCAAATTATAGAACTTATTTTGCAGATACGATTCAAATAAAATGCAGTATGCATTTGGCAGTTGCGTAAAAAGTTTTGTTAGTAGACCTGTATGACTGGCTTTATCGAATGATAAACAATACGGCGGAGCAAACATCATTGTTCTAAAACTTTTTCATTTACGTCAGTAAAGCAATGAACTGAACCTGATCAATTGTTGGATGTGCATTACTAGAACCAAATTGATGTTTAGGAACCAAGTTTTCTTGTTCAATTATCCGTTTGATGCGACTTCAAAACGATGATACGTGAAGTAGTTTACTTTGAATATTGTGTAGCCATCGTGACCAGATGTTGGATTAGTAGAAAGAACACATCAGCAAGATAGCTTAAAAATAATTCAGTCTTTTTGCATATAGAGCCTCATTCGGAGTTATTAAAAACAACAAAGTATAATATTTTTTAAAATGCTTCTTTATTTTCAATAGACGAATTTTCCATAAAGCTGGTATACATATAACACAAAACGTTATCATACGACTAATGTCTGGATCTAGATGTTGTGTGGTAGTATCATGCTGATAGTTATGACATTCATCATTTTCCAAATATGTTGGCTTTATCCGATCAACACTCATCTTTTGTTGCCAACAACTATTTTGAAAGTTTTATTGTTTGGGCTTTAACTTCAAAAGAACCATAGAAGGGTGATTTAAATGGTGGTCTCACAGCATCACCCCTTAAAAATACATTGGAACAGTTTGAGCGATCCTCCACGATCTGAAGTAATGGAGTGAGGCACATCGAAATTTACAATTCAGATGCGTTAAAAAGCTTTTGCTACTAGTTCAGCAATAATGTCCTTCATTGGATTGCAACAGGCCGCCTAGTAAACCGATCGAAGTAGCTCTGTACAGGAGCATGTCCTTTGGCATCACAAAACGTTAAAGACACTTTTGTTATTGGAGAATGATCGGAATTAAGATCAAATAAATTTTCCAACTTTACACGCGACTCTGATATCTCATTTATTTTAAAGAAATCTATAAGATCAGGTGTTTTATTTCTGTCTAGTGTTGACACAACTTCACATCCGGTTTCTAAAATTGCTTTTAAAGTTTTGTCTTTAGGAGTATTTAAACGATATTCCATGATTTTAAAAACCTCTGCCTGTCTTTTTATTGTATTTGTTGCAATTACCACGGAAGAAAAAAAAACAGGCAAGAAACATGGACCATCAAGCAAATCAAACACATAGGGTGCGTTCGTAAATGCAGTAGTTGTGCAACACTGCAGCATAATAAAAATAAAATGTTCACAAATGCAATACTTGGCAGTACTGACTTGCGCCGAATGTTTTTTNTGCAGCATAATAAAAATAAAATGTTCACAAATGCAATACTTGGCAGTACTGACTTGCGCCGAATGTTTTTTTTTGTTTTTGCTGTCAAATGGTAATGCTGTCGCAAATTTTTTTAAATATAGCAGCAGTTTGATTTTAGTTGCAATAGTTTGCGATAAACCATTTCTTCGACAACATTGTATTTTCGTGAAATAAAAGCTAATAAACAAAAGAAAATTTTGCTTTATTTGCAGAAAAATGGAAAAGTAATACAATTTAACCGATATTGTTATAGAAAATTTTAATTATTTATATTTTTAGTTCCGAGGAAGATTTCACATTTAACATACAAAAAATTAATTTTTTTCCTTATTCTTTTTTTTCTATTTTCAATAACATTTGTTATTAATTTTGAGAACGTTCTAAAAAGCAAATTCTGTTAAGTTATTGTGCAGTAGCAAAGCATCTGCAACAGCTGATCACGCATTAGCAACAAAACTTGGCATAACTGCCGCAGTGGTGCACAAGTTTGCTGAATTTACGAACGCACCCATAGTCTTCTAGTGAATATTTTATTTTCGTACTCGAATTATACTTATTTTGTGATTCTTGTGTATGTTGAGTTTTAGACAGTCGAAATCAACAACATCATATGTTGCTGAGCTGGAAAGATACTATGCGGATCAGGTGACTACAGACGATCGAACAGAATTGAATGCACGAAACAAGCTGTGAGCCACTGCATATGCTCTAATGAATCACAATTGAACAGATTATAAAAATTACAGGATAAAGCATTGCGGTCTCTTAAAATTCAGTAGATATACACAAATACGGGAAACGATCAATACATTTAAATGGCTGAATATTTAACAACAACTTGAATTTAGTAGTCTAAGTTTAATACATATAAACAAACATGGAAATTAACATTTAAATCAGTGTAATCAAATCAAATATGTAGGTGAAGTACAGCCTAAGAAAAATAACTAAAAAATGCAGAAAACATCAGACTGAAAGCAACAGCTATGCAAAAATCCTATTTTATAAGGGACCTCAAAACTGAAAAAAGTATAATGTGTTAAAAAAATAATGTATAAATTTTGTAAAGAATCATAGCGGGAATAAGTAAACATTTTATATATAAAAGAAAATTGCGAGTTATATAAAATGCAAATAGGAATTTTCAGGGCCATTATTACAACTTGCCGTTAACTAAAGGGAAGATTTTAACTGGCAGATAAATTGTTTTTCGTTATTATAAGTGGCCAATAAGATAGAAGTAAGCGTTAAGCTAAAGTAAGGATCATCGTACCGGCAACTTTTAAAATTAAGTTTATGCCTGAACTTGCCATATTATCCATTGTTTTCAATATGTCAACTTGTAATATAAACAAAATGAACAAATACAACAAAAAAAAAAAGCCAGTCGTTGCCACTGCGTTTAAAAAAAAACTTATTTAAGTGACCAGTTTTATCGCCATTGCTCCGACACTGCCATATTTTTGAAAATGTTAACTTTATTTTATCTGTAAGTTGTAATAACGAAAATAAGTTAAAGGTAACTTTACAGTTCCCTTTAACTATACCCAAGTTTAACGGAAAGTTGTAATAATGGCCCTTAGAGTATCATATATACTAATAAATGAATAAATAAAATCAAAATCATCTAATTAGTACTAAACGATAAACAATAATAACCTATGTTTAAATGTCACTAGGACGGACACTCACACCTATCACACAGACATTTAATAATTTATCTGGAACCCAAATTTGCAGCTGCAGTATATGTGCCTCGGAAATTCTGTTTTTAATGTGCATTAAATAATCAACGGGATTAAAGAAACCAATTTGTATAATTTAATTTAATTCTGATATTCAATACTCAATCGATTGTAACAAACTCAAATCAAATATATTTGTATTTATTAATATACGACGATGAGAAAAATAATGACACTTATCAATTTGATGAGAAAGTAAGTAAAATTAGAAAATTGTTGATAAGTAACTGTATCAGCTTATGTGTAAAAAAGACTTCATTTATGTGTGTAAAGTTAGCCACGTAAGCTACATATATTCCTTTTTATTTTACAGTGAATGTTAAGTTAACATAATTGAAAATTTTGGAGAAGGGAAAAAGAAACTCGATTAAAAATAGCAACAATAGTGATAAAATACTTGATTTTTCAACTTTATTATCTCCAATAAGCAAATTGTTATTTTCAAATATATTTGGTTTTCTTGTAAAATTCTAAGGTTTAACTTCGACTTCCTTTCATTTTTCTTAATTGATTTTCTTTCTTCCCTTTTCCAAAATTTTCAATTATGTTAACAGTTTCTATTAACATAACATTTACTGTAAAAAAAAGAATATAACTTTCACACACATACATAGATCATTTTATCAAATGTTTTTTAAAGGATAATAATATAATACTACACATGCACTAATTTAAGTTCTAAGACTATACTAAGCTAAGTATTCAAATGTTTGGAATTTTAGATGTAAATTAGTACTTTTTATATTTTTAGGGAAATATCTCTATTAAAGGAATTAAAGCACCCTAACATTGTTTGTCTTGAAGACGTTTTAATGGAAGAAAATCGATTGTATTTAATTTTCGAGTTTTTATCAATGGATTTAAAGAAGTATATGGATTCGTTACCAGCTGAGAAAACTTTAGATTCCGAACTTGTAAGAAGCTATCTTTATCAAATTACAAGCGCAATTTTATTTTGTCACCAAAGAAGAGTTTTACATCGTGACTTAAAGCCTCAAAACTTACTGATTGACAAAAATGGTATAATTAAAGTTGCGGATTTCGGACTTGGCCGATCGTTTGGAATCCCCGTACGTATCTACACCCATGAAATTGTTACTCTTTGGTACAGAGCCCCTGAAGTACTTTTAGGATCTCCAAGGTATTCCTGTCCAGTAGATATTTGGTCTATAGGATGTATATTTGCGGAAATGGCAACAAAAAAACCACTATTTCAAGGCGATTCTGAAATTGATCAACTGTTTCGAATGTTCAGGTAAACATTTTAAATAAAATCTTTTCATGTGTGGAATTTAAATATTATTCATTAAATGTTTTAAATATTTAGTATTTATTACAAATATTTATACTATTTAGTAGTATAGCACTAATGGCAGAAACTAACGAAACTGACCTAATATTTTGTCATTTCCAAATGATTCTGGTAAAATCAAAATTTGAGATTTTTTTAAGTTAGCTATTTCAAATCTTTGAGTTGCTATTCATTTATTAGAAAAAAATTATCGAAAAATTTATTTGGGGGAATAAATTACGATAATTCGACTCTTTATCCCCTTTTATTTTTCTGTCCA
>QOCX01006679.1:0-11047 GCA_005959815.1 Sarcophaga bullata
ATTGTAAGGAATTTTTTTGGGTGGACTGTATCATCTAAACAGGGGAAATAAGAGTCTGGAGCCTGGATCATATGGCGTATGATGAAGAGACTGATGAGTTTGCTAGGAGGAAATCTCTCACGCCGTTGATCGGGTCATACCCTATCTGTGGAGTAGAAATAGAAGCTTGAAGGAGTATACTCAAAGAAGGGGATGATGATGAAGGCAAATGGGTTTGAGACAACACAAAATTTTGTCTGGCATTACAATAGGAGGAGCGGCTATATTTCTTAACTCTTATATTTCTGCCTCTACATCCGTCAAATTAGTTGTCATTTATTCACTCTGCTTCGTCAAATCTCCATAGAGAACCGTAAACACTGACGTGTGTTCGCTAAATGAGAGCCATTGCTGGTTGAAATTGTCGACAATGAGACGATAACAGTCCACATGAAATCCAAGAGCGTTAAATTCATCCCGCAAACGTCACAGTGTGTTTCTGAATGCGGGCGGTGTTCTCGGTACATACTTCCTTATGAACGTCATTCACTGTCAACAACGAGCACTCCAGATCGATAATTTCTAACTACTTTTGGCCCGGATTGTGGGATCTGGACATTAATAATGTGTGGTTTCAACAGGACGGCCCTACGTGCCACACTCAGCTCATGAAATATTGTATGTTTTGCATGAGCGATTTGAGGGCATGGTCGACTCATGTGGAGGTCATGTGAACTGGTTGCCGAAATTGTGCGATTTGACCCCTTTGGACTTTTTCTTATGGGAGGTCACAAACCTTAGAGGTCCCCGAAGTTAATATAACCAATTCTTTCGTCAAGCTCAGCTTGATTTATAAGCCACAGTTTTGAAAAATTGTACATTGCGCGAGCAACTCAAAGGAGACACGCGTATATCAAGTAGTAAACAGGATCTTATCATGTAGTTTGCCAGGGCAAGAGGATCGGAAGAGAGAATGTAGATTGAGAGCAGTATTTTGGCATCACGATACGAAAATAATAAAAAATCATAGATTGTTTTTATTTTTTGTTAAAATTCGAAATCGTAACTTTTTTTTTTTGTAAAGCACAACAAATGGGTAAACACTTTTGCCACTCAACTGTAGGCAATTATATTTCTAATTAGTTGTACATGATACGCCAGAGCAAAGCGTACAGCGGCTAAGCGGTGATGTTACAAGTAGACTTGTAGACTGGAATTTTCTAATTACCTTTTATTTTTTTTTCTTCTTCTCTGTCCCGCCCCTCTCATTGTTGCTAACTACCGCGCCGCCGTCCTGTTGCATTTGAAAGATGCAACATTTTTAATGCCACAACATAATTAATAAGTGGCTTTAAACACCAAGAAAATTAATTTTTAAATAAAATGAATTGAATAAATACCAACGTAATAGGCAACAACAACAACACGAACATATGGAATTTAAATATGTTTTACTTACAACAACAAACAGCAACCATAACACCGACATAATCAGTGGAGTGAATGGAATGAAAATTAAAAATTAATTTGAAAAACAATTATTTTGTATTAACAGCACCTTGGACTACAACAAAAAAACAAAAATAAAAGCAATACGTCCACAGCACATTCAAAAACTTGCTTACAGTACGACGAGTCTGACTGACTGATTTTTTTTTTTTTTTTTTTTTTTTTTTTTGTTTCGACTTTAAATGTTTTATACTTCACTGCTTCGAAATTCATTCACTCACCTCACCTCACATTCATTTGAATTTAAATTTTTGTTTTTTTTTTCTTTTTTGCTACTTCTTCTAACACAATATAATTTTTAATGTGCAACAACTATTGTAGCACAGTGTGAATAATTTTGTTAGAGATACTGATACTAGAAAGAGATTTCTTCTGAATATTGTAAGATCTTACAATATTGCCAGATTGTCATGTTTTTTTTTAACTTTCTTTTCTTACTCTTCTTCTTACCTCAACTTTTAGTTAGGCTTACAACTAGCTTCTCCACCGCCACCCATGTTGTATGAGTTACTATTCTTTAGGAGTGACTAGACTGTACAGTTTAACATGGACGCCGTACAACGACAAATTTGCAATTTACGAAACTTTTCATGGCAATTTTATTTTATGTGCAGAGTTTTTGCCAGAAATTGTTGAGGTAAGCAGTATGTTTCTATAAAAGTTCACTGTGACTTACTCTGCCAAACGCTTTGGAAATGTTTAGAGCTACAAACTTACTAACTTACCAACTTTATCGATGAACTGATTCCCAACATGAAGTCGCCGTAGTCTAGTAAGTAGCGTGTTTGCTTATTAGACATGAAGCCACAGTTCAAATTCAAGGTAAGAATCACAAGAAAATATCGGCGACTTCCGGTGACTTCAGCAGATTTCTGGCAGACACTGAGAGTAAATAAAATGAAAAGCTTCTCCAAGATCTGTCGTTCTGATCTGTAAACTGTAGGTTCCACCACTAATGAATGAAATTAACACGCACAACATAAGTGGTGTAAGAAGCTAGATCGTAATCCTGACTGAAGGATTGTAATGGACAATTATGTATGTGGGGTTCCTTACCTGACTTCAGATAGCTTCATCAAGGACATGCGTTCGCTTATGTAGTGGAGAAAGACACACTACAAGTGATAAACAGTCTCTTTTCTGAGTCACATTAGTCCAAGTGGGCAATAATCCTCCCTTTTAAGCAATATCACATAAAAGCGGTGACCCCATAATATGTGTTAAACCGGCCATAGCGGCGAATGTGTGCTATTATATATTCAATACACTTGACTTTAAGGCCAACTGATTATCCCAGTAGATCATTATATTATCGCGGTTATTGGTGAATATTTCTAGAAAAATTTGTAGGAGGATCTGGTTTCAGTTCATGTAGCCTCTGTTTGAGCTGATGTCTTAAGCAATAGTTTAACCCTTGAAGTCACCGCAGTCTAATAGTTAGTGTGTTGGCTTATAAGACGTGAGGCCACGGTTTAACTGCAGGTTAGACATCTCGATCAAATCGAAATATAAAACATATTTCCTCGACACGACCACTCTTCAGCAGATTTCTGGCAATAACTCTGAGATTAAACCAAATTGCCATGAAAAATTGTTCAAAGAAATTTATCGTTCGGAGTGTAATTTAAATTCTTCTAGGTCCCGCTACTTAACCCTGGAAGACCGTCTGGAGGGATATGCAAAAAATAATTTTTTTTTCTGGCACTTTTTCTGTTTTATATCTGGGGCCGTCTGTGAGTTTGGATGACTCTTTTGCAAAAGAAAAAATTTCCCAAAGAAAGAAATTAAATTTGTATTCGAATTCCATTTAAAATCTCTGGCATTCAATAGAAAATAGAAATTGTTTTCAAGTTCAAAACCTTCTCCCTCACGAAATTGTTCCAGACAGTATTTCGTTTTTTGTTTTCATTTAGAATAACTTGTAGTTGCATGTATGTCTGTGTGTATGTTTGGATAAAAAAAAGACCGTTACTTTCTTTATTTTTATTTTTATTTCATTATAAATATTATCATTATAATCGTTACTGTTGTTGTTGTTGTTGCTGTCACTGTTATTACCAGCACTTTAACACTCGTGTGTCATTACGGTTGCACTATAAAATTCAATGAACCCCGGTTCATTGAATGTCTCAATAAAAATCAAATCAAATAACGAATAACAACGACAACAACAACGACAACGACAATGGCAATGAATAGAAAAGAAAGAAAGAAAAAAAAAAGTGATGAGAAGCCCACTGAAAGAGGGTAACATCATGTCAAATGACAAGCGTTTTTGGCAACACTTAAAAATTCCAAAAAAAAAAAAAAAAATTAATGGCAACTTCTTATAAATCTTAATTGAAGCGACAATTCTTCATAGTGGGGAGGGGACGGGGAAGCATGAGGTTGAAAACCCTAACATTTCGCCAACACAAATCATAAACATAAAGCTTGACCTGTATGTTGCACAAGATAAAGATGCTCTTTGTTTTGCATCTGTTTGTTCAGTGGAAATCTTTTTTGTTGCATGAATTTGTCATAAAAAGATTTCACGAGTTAATGTGGAATTAGATTTGTGGTGGTCATTAACACTGGTTCAAAAAGTTGATGGCAGTCAGGATGATTGTTCTGGTAGAAATTCCATAGAAGCACAGTGGGGGACTCATTTAACAACTCTCCTCTTACCTTCTTTATATTTCTTCCGTTTCTTTCATTTTCTTAAACCATTTTATTCTAGTTAAGCATACCAATTACTTAACTTTAACAGATTCTAGTATAATAGAGTTGCCATTTGTCATTGCTTAGAAATAAAATAGTCTTTTGAAAATATATCGTGTTCTTGCATAAGATATTGGGGATGAAGTTTAAATCCTAACTTTTCTAATGAATACTCCATTCGCTGTTATAGTCACGCTTTTAGTATCAAGCATTTAGCCACTACAACAATTGTACTCACCTCAAAACTGGCAGGGTATCCCAATAATATCTTCTTCATGCCTATTATTACCAAAAAACTTAAGGATTTTACCATTGCCAACAAGGCAACCCACAGAGCCTAATATGCGCCCGACTGTGCCTTTTGGGGTGCATAATTCCCTTTAGTTTCTAAGAATGTGTTGCTATGACTTGTTCTCATGACTAAAGAATCTACTTGATAGGCTCGATCCCTTTTCTAAATAAGTGTACTTTGAGCATACAGTAAGTGCCCTGTCAAAAGACAGGCTGCTAAGCTCAGTTTATTCCTGGTTATTTTGATAAACGACTCAGATCTTCTTGTATCGGAATTTCCTAACAAGAGCGGCCTGGTTTGAGTGTTTGCCTTTCTTTATCTTAATTTTTGATCGACCTAAAATTTACAAATTTTTCTACACCACAGATGGCTTCAGGTTTCATCAATGTTATGGAAGCTCTGCTTGCTCATTGCCGAGAATTCTCATATGATTTGCGTCTCAACAGAGGGTTAATCTTATTCTGTTTACGCTATGAGATACAGCTTCCCCTGTCAGTCCCTACTATCTTCGACAGAGCCTCGTAAGTGGTAACTGCTCGATTTGCGGCCTGACTGTCAGATAATATTGCTCTAACCTATCATTTGCATTTCCTTTCCATGTTGAATTGAGCACATTTTCTGATAGCATAGAATAGACCACGGCACGGCGACTTCTTACCGAATGCATACGGCGTAAACATTATGGCGCTTTGAGTGCTGATGAATGAATGGTCTAAAAAGAAAGTATTCTTCATAGCCGTCTTGTCGGAAGCGAGGAAATGCAATCATGGCAAAAGAAACAGCAGTTTGCCTAGTTCAGAAATTGATCACATAGCCCGTTGTGTATCTATCCCGCTCAAGGTGGATGTTGAAAGGAGGTGCTGACCTTATTATTAAAAGAACATGATATCGCAGTCACACAATAAGTTTGTTGACTTTCGTATATGAAAAGATAGACATTCTTAAATGACTTTACAAGTTCGAACTGTTATCCTCACTTTAGTACACCAGAAGTCATTTTGGCAATGAATTTTACTACTGACGTTGTAAAAAAACAACAATTACTAGAAATACTATTTAAAGCCTGGTTAATTAGATGAAAGTTCATTATGACGAGGTAAAACTCGGTACTTGGAAGGAAATTGTTCTAGTGGGTAGTGTATTGGTTTACTAAACGAGATCCCAGCTCACAAGACTTTCGCAACTTCCCTTCAGCGGTCTCCTAGCAAAAACTCTGAGAGTAAAATAAAATTGCCATGAAAAACTTCTGAGGAAAAAAAAACTGTCGTTGGTAGTCGATTTTAACTTTTATATCACGCCGGTCATGATTAAACTTAACGCATATGACGTGTCTGATGTGAGAAGCTATCTTGTAGTCTTGACTAAAGGATTGCAATGACAAATTCTGTGAGTAAGCTGAACAAACAATTATTAGAGCTCTGTAGCCAACACAATTCATTTATTTGCAGCGAATTTGGTGGAAAATTTTTTTGAAATATTTGAAAAGGTAGCGATCGCAATCTACTGCCGAACACAAATAAATAAATTGTAGGGTTGGACGTAAAACCTGTTCGGTTTATAAGTAAATATCAACTTCATTATGGGTTTGATTTCATCACTTTATTTATTTAATTTATTTTTTTTTTTTTTTGGAATTTTAGAGACTATTTACATTCACTTTACGATGAATGAATGCAATTAATGAATGGAAATATTTTCCCTCCACTATTGAAAGCCATAGAATCTATTTTTTGATCTGTCATACTATTGGCAAAGGCAAATCAAAATAATCATAAAAAAAAATTCAATACTGTCAGTTTTTTGTTTTGTTTATAATTTTATGATTTATAACTATACCGTGTATCTACCACTTGTATCTGCGCACGGTTTTCGCTAGATTGTAGTAAAGTTTGTAATCTAAAAATCACAAACGAATGAAATCAAAATATTGAATGCCTTATGATACTGAACCGTATTTTCAGTGGATTTGTGACACTGACTCTAAATTTGAAAAAAAAAAATTTCTTGAATAGGAGGCAAAAAAAAAAATAAACAATCAAAATAACTTGATTTTTAATTTTAATTAACTACAGAAATGACGTCAATAGCTTATAATTTAGGTGATAAATGGTTAGGCAATACAGACATACATACGAAGATATCTATTAGTACTGTTTGAGTCTAACTATGATCTTCAGATTATTAGAATGATATGAGAATGATGGAGAACTGAAGTTCATTAGACATTTTGTGTTCATCATAACTGTCCTCTGGTCGGAGTCAGTAGGCTCTATGATTTTGGAAAGCAGAGATAGCAATGAATCAGTTTTTCGCTACTATAAGTGATGAGTACAACTTATGTCAGTATGATTCATTCATACTCACTTTAACAATTGATTTATAAGTAAAACAAGTTACAATGAGTATGAGTACAACGTTGACATCGAACTCATACCATTCGCAATATGTTTGATTCAAAGCCTACTCATTTAGATTATAACTTAGTGACTCCAATCATTTATTGAAAATTTACAGTCTTATGTGCTGTTGCATTTACATCAAAAGAAAAAAAGACACACAAGCAAAAACACAGAGCAGCAACAGAGAAACACACACCCTCTAGTGTGATTGCAGTGTTCGTACGCAATTCATACATTATTTGTGCTTCTTGTTTATGTTGAGCCGTGGAGAGTAGAATCAAAATCATCATCATGCGTAGTGTTAAGTATGAGTATGATGAGTACTTCAAACTTTTAATATGAGTAGTAGTATGAGTATGATATTAAAATAAGTTTGATTCGAATCTACTCTTCTTTTTGAATATCCATTGCTGATCTCTGTTGGAAAGTGCTTTGCAACGAGACTTAAATAAGAATGAATGGGAATAACTCAAGGGAACAATAACACGAATGATGTGATATACAAAAGGGAGGGGCAAGAACAGATCTTTAGGCTGGGCGAGGGTTTTCGTTTGCATAAAATATTCAAACACATGGTTAAACTTATTAGAATTTTCCGAGAGGCTGTGTTTGGCTTCAAACCGATTGAAAAAATATTTCTGCTCTACAACAGATTCCTAGCAAAAACTCTGAAAATAAAATAAAATTAAAAAATTTCTCAAAAAAATCTGTCGTTCGAAGTCAACTTTAAACTATATGGTCTGCCACTCACCACAACATATATAAGTGGTAAGAGAACTAGTATTAATCCTGTATCGGGGTAAGCCTTTAGAACTTTTGATTTTTTTTTTTGTCTTCTAAAAATGAAATTTTTATAAAATTTGTATTTCACCTTTTAAATGTTAAAAAAAAAAAAAAAAAAAAAAAAAAAAAAAAAACCGTGATTTCAGAAGAAATTCTTTCAAAAATATTGTGTTTTTTTTTATTTCTTTTCAGCTTCAACACCAACGCCAAATGCTAATGAATTAAACAAATCCAGTCAACAAAATAGAAGAAAACACAGACAAAACAGCACAAAAAAAATCAGCAGACTTTTAAGAATGCGTCACAGAAAGTAAGAGACCGCCGAACACATGCTTCTTCTTAAATTGTATGTTAAACACAGGGGTAAGGTGTCACACCACACTGTATTTAAAATGAAAAAATTCCAACTCTTTTAACGGTATTTGAATAGATGAGATTGTAATTTTAAAACGTAGACCAGCATAGATCAGAGTGATGGAATAGAGAGCGAAGAGATAGATAGAGAGAGAGAGAGAGAGAGAGAGAGAAATAATTGGTTTTGGCCTACAAACCAAAAAAAAAAAAAGAGAAATTTTTTTTAAAAGAATTAAAACAAAAATAATAACAACAAGAAAGAAAAAGAAAAAGAAGAGGAAGAGGAAGAAGAAAATTAAATATTTATTTTAATTGTTAAACAAATACAGACGATTGTTAGACAAGCAGACGTTTAATTAACACTTGAAATGATGTTCGTCATCGTCATTCTCATCACTCATTCATTCGCCTAAAATAACCTTAAAAATCAAAATAAAACAGAAACAAAAACAAAAACAAAAACAATAGCAAACATAAACTAGCAATTCTCTCGTTTAAAGAGAACATAGAAAAAGTTATGAAATGAAAAACACAAACGAACCAGAGCAACTACTTGTAGAGAGGGCAGAGTGTAAAATCTATTCGTAAAATATTCGTGTTTGTTTATTAACAAAAGTGTCGCCCTTAGTGAGAGCATTAAAAAAGCAACAACATTTCATTCCAACATAGTTTCTCCCATTACTTATCAGTTCTCTTTAAAATAAAACAACAATAATAACAATAACAACAAAAGAAATTAAAAACTTGTGTCTGTGCTCTGAACTCTAGTGAAGGAGTTGTTGTTTCTTTCTGATTAAAAAAAAAAAATTTCTTTTTTTTCAAATTAATTTCGAATTTTTTCTTTGAAATGTTGACAGGGTGTCTAAGGTGACTAGAGAATTTTTGTAATCGTTAGTCACTTTCAGTAGGAATCTATAAAAGAGCTGATCGCCTTCCATTTTACCCACTTCAACTGGCAACGAAGTGGCTTATAAAAGCACAGACAGGACAGGTTTTTTTATTTTAATTGTTATTTTAGTTTTTTTTTTAAAACATAAGCTATGCTAGCAAGTTTACAGCAGATTCTAGAATGTTATTTCTAAAGGGCGCGTCATTTAAAAGTTTATCGGACTAATTTTTTGTTTGGTGTCATATCTCCGTAATGGCACTACGAATATTGGCCTTCATATGCTCAATTGTCTCTGGTCCCTGGCTGGCCTTACAGTGCCGCAATTTTTTCGTATACATTTTCGTGGAATTTTTCGAGTGTATGAGGTCGTATCTCGGCAATGACATCACGATTGTTGCCTTTCAAATGCTCAATTGTCTCTGGTTTGTCGGCGTAACACTTTTCTTTAAAGGGGTCCTATAGAAAATAGTCCAACGATGTCAAATCATAGCTTAAAATCTACAATTCAGCCAATTATAAACGGCCACCAAACGTTTGACGCAATAAATCGATTGTGACATGAGATTTTGAAACCAAACATTCATCGTTCCATATCAATACCATTAAGAGCCAATGTTCTCAACACACGGCCAATGTTCTCAAAATTTTGTTGACTTCCCTGCAATTCTTCTCTGACAATAGAGTCGCTTAAATTTGTTGTCTACAATCAGGATTTGGTCAATCATGGATTCCAGTTTCCATTCGCTATGTTCGCTTGTTCTGTGGACATAATTTGTTCTGAAGTAAGTACTGCCTTTTTTGAGCCTGACAGGGCATACGTTCTACAACCACAGTATCCCGTCTAAAAGTGAAAAATCTAGGAGAGTCGGATAATCACGGTGCGTTAAATGGTTGCACCGTGCTCATTTTCAAAGGAATATGGGCCAATAATGCCTCCGCTCCACAAGCTTCACTAAACAGTCACTTGTAATGGGTACATTGGCTTCTGTAAGACCACGTGTGGGTTTTCTGAGCCCCAAATACAGCAATTTTGCCTTCTTAACGTACCTAGCAAGTTGAAAATAAGCTTCATTCGAGCTTCACTGACATCATCGTAGAGTTTCTCGTTGGCTGGCCCATCTAAAGCGGCTTCAGTTCATGAACTAACTGAACTTTGAAGGGGTGCTACCGAGATCTTTTCACAAAATTCCAAGAAAACTGGTGAAATGTTCAATGTTCGATGTCGATGGCTTCTCCTAACGCACACCCTCAGCCATAACTTCGATATTTTCGGGTGTAAGCACTGTACGAGCGCGCTCATCAACAATGAAACCAATTTCGCGAACTTTAGCAATAAACTTGCATATACCGGGTGCTGTTGGTACCTCTTTGTCACCAAATTTTGTTGGACCAATAGTCTTAGGTTTGGAAATAAATTTCCAATAAATCCCAATGTTGCTCAAAAGTAAATCGATTCATTATGTTTAGCGTAAGTACTGTCAGATTCAAAATAACCGATGGTTCAAATTTAAACCGATAGATAGTCCACCCGATAGAGTAATACCTCTTTACCATGTATGCTACAAAAACCTCTGAAATTTTATTGTAAATTTACATTTTTTTTATAACAAGAGCCTTACCTGTTAGCAAACTATTATCGTTACTTTGTTGCGTGTAACACCCTGTATTTATAATAATTTATTTCGTTATTTTTTTTCTTTCAATAATTTTTCTCAATAATTTATAATCGATAGCCCAGAAGGTGTTAATTTAAGCTGCAGACAGTTGAAATTCGACTTTGGACTAAAGTTCCGTTTTTTTTTTCTCTTTTGAAAAAGTTAAGCGTGTACGTGATAGACAGGCTTAAGCGGTGCTTAAGACTAAAGCGAGGGCAAGAGATGGATTATTTGAATTCAAACAAAACAAAAAACATGTTTTCAAAAGGGGAAAAAAAAAACAATGAAAGAAAGAAATTTATTAATTAAACTATTCATACACGTTATATCATAACACATGCGAGGGTAGTTATCAAATTATTAGAATATGATTTGAATAGAAATAGAAATTTAAACTTTCTCTCATTATTATCGGCTGTCATATGACTGACTGAAGGGAAATCACGTAAAACTGATTTGAACTGCCATTAATTTATGCCCACCAAAT
>QOCX01006681.1:0-11045 GCA_005959815.1 Sarcophaga bullata
TAATATGTACAACAATAAACAATTTTAATTAAAATAACAGTGGGACATGCAATGTGTGTAACAGATGGAAATGAATAAAATGAGAACAGAAAATTTTTATGTATGTATGTATGTACATAAGCTTGTTTTGTGTGAAACAATGAAAAACGTAGAAAAAAAAATAAAGAAGCAATTTAAATTAGAAAATGAATACCAAAAACGAAAAAAAAATTAGACAATTAGTAGCAGAAAACCACTAGGAAATTCAAATGAAATCAGAAGATTATTACAATAAATTTTTATCATGCTGTTAATGTTAAAAGAAATAAGAAATCAACTTCAAAATCATATGACATTTCATTATTTGTTATTGTGAATTTCTGCAGACTATTCTTTAATAAATCTATGACCTCACTTATACTACCTTAAATATTTCTCTTTCAATATTTGTGTATGAATTAATATTTTCAACAAGTGCTATAATATTTGCTGACTTTCACATTTCTTCTTCTACTATGAGGTATTTTTCTTATTTATATTGACCATAACCTTGCTTATAGAAAAAATATACAACATAACCTAACTTTTAGATAATTTCAAGTCAATGACTTTATCTCTAAATTAATATGTTAGTACATGTACCAATTCCTTTGTGACTATGTTCAAATATTACAGCATATATTTTCACGGTTGTACAAAGTTTGGTAAGCAAAAAAGACGGTCAATAACCTTTATTATACGTTTAGTGGTGATATGGCATATCTTTTTATAAAAATATTTCTTGTAAACTTGAGTTTCAGTTTGGTCAAACCAAACGAGTTGATAGAACAAATATGCAACAGAAAAAAAGAAAATGTTCGACAATCTAGAAGTAAAGAAGAAAAAAATGGAGTAAAAGAAGACAAAAAGAAATCGAGTCATCACACATGCCACCTAATGCAATGTATCTGTTCAGAAGCCTTGTTGTGTGCGAATTTCAGATGATTGAAAATAATCTCGAACTAACATAGCATTCAGTCAGTACCCTTAAAGTTACTTGACTATTCACATAGATAATCGCCTTCATGTACGAAATCGCCTTCATGAACGAAAACTAGGAAAATCGATTTTTTAAAAATCCTAAAATATTCAGCCAGACAGCAATTATTTGATATAAAGTTCGGTAGTTGCCATTCGCCGGAAAGGGTAGCATGGTGGAACTTGAAAACATTGCGCTACTGATCTGATCTAGGCAAAACGAGTTATGATTGTCTTCTTTTCTTCCATCGCATGACAAGCCGTCTATTCATGACCGTATCCAAAGGTTTGTTACAACCTATGGGGATCTAATCCGGCTTTGCTTAGTGCAAAAATAATACAAATTCGAATGAGTTCTAATTTAAATGAATGATGAAAAAATCATAGATGATTCAAATACTAAATCAGATCTTTTTTTATAACAAAATTAATCAATTTCCTCCCACCTTGTGATAAAACATGAGGGCTACATTTGTTGTCTATATAAAATGTATGGCCACAAAAGACCATATTATAGCGTTAATGTGACGTAAAACATTTTCTAATTTTATTACACTAATGTAATGTAATTAATTGAATTATTTAATTAATCTTTTTTTATATCATTTTTATCCGGCCATTTATTGGCAAGCAAATTCGTTATTTCGCACACTTCTCTTACGATTCATATCCTACAAGAGACAACTACTACTATCACCTCTCTCATAGCAGAGAAAATTAATAATAATTATTGTTACGTGTTTATATTTATTTAGCTGGTATATTTTTGTACAATTTTAATTCACTTTATTTTCTACTTTTCTTAATTGCCAACAAATCAAAGTGGCTTGTATGCCACAATCATAAAAATACAATACAGAAATCCAATTTAAGTATGATGTATCTTTTTTTGTGGCATCAATCTACGTTACAAACTAAATTATATACACATGTACATAGTAAAATATGCATAGTATGATTGAACTTAGAAGAGTCTCTATTTCTAAGGTTGTCATATCTTTGTAGTTTTAATACACTAGAATAAGTATATTTGAATTTGCTTTTTTTCTATTTGTGTCATGATATTTCTTAGGTATGTTTGGTGTCAGTTTATTTTTACTTTGCATAAGGCAGGTCATTGTATTATATGCTTAATTCGTTTTAATACACAACAAAATACAATAAACATATGAGATTTAAATTGAATTATAACAACATGCTCCAACTTAAAATAGCCAAACTTTATTATATAATATATACACATACATTTTTCTATATTGCATTCTACTAGTTTGACAGTTTTTTAATTGTTTAAATTATTATTTTAAGTTAATTCGTACATATCGACCGGCATATAAATTTGTTTTTGCATATGAAACAAATTGAATGTTCAACCGTAAAACTTTTGTTTTCTAAACAAAGAAAGTTTATTGGCGTGCATTAAATTGTTTTTTATTTTTTGTTTTTTATTTTTTATTTTTTATTTTTATTTTCTTTTTTTTTATGGCATACACTAAGCTTACAAGGACAATAGACTTGTAGATTCTTGTTTCCTTTCATGTTCCACTTTCTAAAAAAAAAGTCAGTTATAAACACTTTTAAAAATCGTATAAAAAGAACAAAAGAAACACCACATCAACCGTTTAAATTTGTATGAGTGACATCATTTCAATTGAGTTCACGTGCTACGACAACTAAATATTCTAGGCATTTACTTTATATTTATTAAATGGATTTTATTTTCAATATTCTTCTCGTTAAACATGTGAGTTGTTGGGCCTGCAATATTAAACAACATAACACAACACTGTGCAAAAACCTTTTTGGCGCCATTTATTGAGTTATTTTACTGAACTTCTATTGTAAGAAAAATAATTCTGTACTTAGTCATGGTGTATTAAAGAGTTTCCATCGAAAAATTAATATCTTAAAGAATTTATTGCGATTAGAACTACTGGATGATTACTAGTATTTAGTCTCCCATAGAACACTTGTTAAGAATAAGGGAAATGGTTGCTTATCAAGTAGTCGGTACAGAGTTATCCTTACTGATTTAGAACAATAGTTGGGTTGCCTGATTCGGTTCGGCCATCGTAAGGACCTTTGTAACCTTTGATTTTAGCATATAGTCTGTTACTTAAAATATCTTCCGTTGCGTCTTATTCTCTCTTTATATAAATGTATGTAGGTTAGGATTCCCTCTTACAAAGAATACTGATAAATGGTAAAGAGTTTGATTAGGGACTTCAAGGCCGTATACCATCTATGTCTTCTGGCTCTTGCAATAAAACTTCGCAACATATCAGAAGTAACATATAAAGCTGGTCTGAAAATTAACGAACACTCGGGGTCTAGTATTCTAACCAAAAGGAAGGGATCAAACGAAGACATAAACTATCTAATAAATATGGAGAAGCCGAAGTTTTGGTTCATGTTCCTATACTTATAAATTAGAAACCACAGACCTCGCGAACAGGCTAATCAAAAACCGATAGCAAACGAAATGAAATTTCGAAAATGGCGGTGGTTTGGCCTAGAACATGTCCACATAGAAGGAATATCGTAGAACACGGAAATAACTGCAATGGGGAATGTCGTAGCACACGGCTACCAATTCATACGTGAAAAAATCTACTTGTTTCGGAAATAACTCCAATGGGGAAAAGCTGTTACGAAGTGAGAGCGTTGGCTTAGAATCGAAAAATGTTCACTCCTTAAGGTCTTATGGAATGATGGGAACTCTCATATATTGCAAAGCTACGTACAATAGGAGATTTATTATAGACTAGACTATACATTCACGTTATTGAAAGCACCTTCTATATCCAGAATAGATACCATAACCTATTTATGGTCTATGCATGGACTGCCTTGATCTCTTTATGTGGAACTGATTTCAGCTGAAACCAGACAAGTGAGAGATTGTTCTGAAAATGAGAACAGACTTATAGAACTTCCGCTTGAGTAAAACAAAATATTTTGTTTAATGAATTGTAAGCCGTTTTCGAGACAATAGTTGTAAAGAACTGTTAACAATCTTTTATAAATGGCTTGTATTTCAAAAATTTTTCAGTTACAATATAACAAAGTCTACCAAGTTCTCTTGTTCCCTTTGCATTACTAAACTGCTACTGTAAAGCCTATTTATGTGAAAAACACTTCAAAACTGATATAACCAAGATGTCTAGTATCCGTTTGAATAATATATCCTTAAAAGTATGTTAAACACAAAAAGGTAGACTCAGTATAGCAAGCCAAAAAGAAAACCATACGTAATAAATTTTAATCAACTTCATTTTAAATGAAATGCAAAAAAATAAGCCGTGTGTGTGTAATAATGAAAATGTTAAATGAAGAAATATGAGGGATGCTAAGCAAACAAAATAAAAAAAATAGGCAACAAACACAACCGAAATGTCACAAAAAGAAGTGAATGTAAAAAAAATGATTCATTAAATATACAAATGTGTGTGTGTGTATATATACAGTGTGTGCATGTGAAAAGGAAAATGAAATGAAATAAAATAAATAATAGGTTACTGCAGCGGACTGACTGACCGTGACTTACCTAGTACAATTTTACTAAATAGACCTACGGTGAATATAGCAATTTGACTACAGAAATACCAAAATGTATTTGGATTTTTTTAAACGCTCAAATATCCAATTCAATATTGTATGGTATATGAACCGGTGTTGTTGTACAGGAATTTGTTTGCTTCTGCTGCTGGTTGCTGATGCGGACGCGGACGCTGATGCGGATTGTGATGGTGATGCTGCAGGCTTCTCTGATTGCTGTGAAGCCTGTTGTTTTGATTGTTGTGGATGTACATGCTTTAATTGCATTCTTTGTGGGGATTCTCCTTAGTATAAGGAGCAAATACTGATGATGTTGATGTCTTCATTTTACTACAATTGGTTATATTTTCTATTGGCGTATTATCCTCAACAACAGTTTCGGCTTGAGTAATGTTTTAACAGTATTGGTTGATAGTGGTGGTGCTGTTGGCCGTGATGCTATTTTTTAAAAATATACAAAAAAACCAGAAAAATAAAATACATACACACACATTTTAACACACACACAACCAAAAGAAAAAGTATATTTTCTTTTTTTTTGTCTTGTTTAATAAAGTCCACAAAGTAAAAATAGGCCACACTTTTACGAAGGATTATTCAAAAGTCTCTACATGTATGCACTGAAAAAATATTCAGTCAGTTTATTTTATTTTATTTTATTTTGTTTTATTTTTTATTTCGACATTTTTTTTATTTTTTTGTTATCTACATGCTTTTAATGCTTATGTTTTATAAAACTAATAAATTAAACGGATATTCATTTCTTTTTTTCTATTTTAGATAAGAAAAAAGGATGTTTATTCGTGTTTTTAATATCAAATTTACTTTTTTATTGTTATTTTTCTTTGTTGATTCCCAAATGGATTGTCATTTGACAGTGACAAAAATAAAAACAATACGAAAGAATTTTCCTTCTTTACATTTGATTGCTGAAGAGAGTAACAAAAAAAATACAAAAACACTGCATTTGCAAAAGCATGATGCCACAGAAAGTCCTTAACTATTAATTTTATTTACGACATAAACAATAGATGGCAATATGTTCTAATAAACAATAAATAAAATTATAAAATAATTATACGAAAAATTGTTTATAAATTTTTAGCGGCATTTTAATTTAGTTGCGTATTTTTTACGATTCATCTTTACATTCTTCTTACATTAAACAAAGGGTGCTGACTGCCTCCTGTTTAATGCGCATATAATGTGCTTTTTTTTTTTTTTTTTTTTTTTTTTTTTTTTTTTTTTTTTTTTTTTTAATGAATTCAAGAGAAAATAAGACAGTAAATCTTTATTAAGGAGTAAGTCGTACAGTAAAGAGCATCGGATAGTTTCAGGAAAGTAGACGATTTCTTTTTTTTTTTTCTAAAATGATAATATTATTTTCGTTTTCTTATATATTAATCATACGTCATGTCACACCATAAAATGATTATTTTCTCTTAGATTTCTTAATAAAAATTTAATTAATAAATAACTTTAATATGTAAACGCTAGCTTTCGTGTATGATTTATTTTTTTTTCCTTTCTTTTCTTTTATAAATCCATAACCTTTTTTCTTTTAAGCATTTTATTTAATAAAATTTTATATAACCGCTCTAAGGACACGACCGTACGGTGGGAAATGATGACAATAACTGAATATATCACAGATACCAGTATAATTAAATAGACAAAAAAAAAAAAAAGAAAGAGCTTTGCAATAATTTATACAAATGCTGCTCAATTTAGAGAATGTACGGAGGTTAAATTCAGAAAAATGGGGATGCCATTGTTTCAAGTTCAAAACAAACAAAAAATTTGATTTTTAATCTCAATTAAATCTGCTCTGTTAAATCGAATCTTGTATCACTATCGATAATTGTAATAATTAGTTATAGTAATAATACTTTGTTTCAAAATAATGAGCAATATTTTTGGTAATGGGAATGGACGTTTAATGTCCATTTCTTATGAAATAAACCGTTATAGCTCTTTAAATTTATAACAAATTATCTGAGACTCATTCGATTTAGATCTTTCATAGTAAGATGTAGAAAAAAAAAACTCAAATACCTTATCTATAAGACAGCTAAAGTAGGCTTGAAATCTATGTTAATGGAGTTAAAATATTGGGTACACTGTTCTGTAGATGGCCGATCAAATAAGAGCATTAATGATCGAATTAATAAACCAAATTCAGCTTTCCAATCTCTTTACGACATCTATGTCTTCACGACAATTATATCTATGTTTCGAAATGATTTGAAAAAACTCTGCACAAAAATTATCATTAAGTCGGCGAAAGCTGTATCTACATACTGGGACAAATCTGATCCGAACAAAATAAACTACATTCCCACAACTATAGAAATTAAAGATTTTTGGATCAAATGACATTTGTAAACGTTTAAATGCCGAGTATTTACATTGCAAAAATGATTATCAGTACCACTTTATTACACTCACGGTTTAAATACACTTTATTGTCAAATTGTTACAAATTATCTTAAATTGTTGTTTGAAATAAGTAAGAAATTTGTAAAAAGGAAATTTAAGTATAAAATTTAATGAAAAACTAATTTTTCAGTGAAAACCTTAGCATAATAAAAACAATTCATAACCATTCTTCCCTATGTACCAATAAACTACTACTAAAGGATCGTGTTCAAAATCGTACTAAAGTCGTCAAATAGAAAGGAAAAGTTTGAAACAATTTAAGGGTTTCCAAAAGGCCTTGCCAAATAAATAAATAATAAAAAATAAAGGTATTAAAAAATTTAATGAACAATGGGGAATTATTTAATAGAATGCCTTTAAGCGCATTTTTCATAAATTTAATTGATTTGAATATTTATTCTAAAAAATGTAACACTTGTTAGCATTGTTTACACATAAACTTATTGCGATATATAATAAAAAAATTTAACTTCATAAATCATGTAATAAAACAGGAATTAAATAACGAAAAATTTATAAAACTGATTTATTTAATAAAACTGAATTCATTGAACGAAATGACATTCTCACCAATACAATTTTTAAATTCTTAAGTTGTAAGAAATATTGTAATATAAAATCTTTATAACTAATTCAATTATTTATTATTTTAAGATTATATTATATGATTAAATTACTATAAGTTATTGTTTAGTTGTGTGCAATATTGTATTGCTAATTGAAATAAACAAATTCTAAAAATCGATAATCAAAATAATATATTGACGCTTTGATTCTTAGAGAAAAACAGTAGATAAGGAATATTGTTGTATATTCCCATTTATATTCCCATTTCACATACTAAAAAACACTATTATAAAAAAAGTGGAAAAGACGCTTGTTAATGATTTTATTGCTCTCTGTTATGAATAAAAATTTCTAATAAATTTAAATATATTCTTTCATCTTTCAATACAAATAACTTTCTTTTTTAAAGAATATTGGCTTTAACAAACAATATCAACATGTTTTAAAATCTGTTTAAATAGTTCATTCTACATTTAAATTCATTTTTAAATTGCTATAGTAAAAGCACATTATTGTTGTAAAAATGAAAAAAGTGTTTAATTACCGTGCATTCTTCAAGGCTTCTAAAATTTAACACTTATTCCTTCCTAACTTCTTATGATAGCTTTTTAGAAGGCCTTTAGATGCTTTGATATTACTTCGTGAAATTGATATCTCAAGGTCGTAATATATTCAAATCTATGTATAGAATTAATATTCGCAGCCCTGTCAAGGAATAGGATCGATTAGACGTAATGAGAATTTTGTCTTAGACACTTTAGAAGGTTTATAATAAATGTGAAAACATTGTAATTTTCACTTAAGTACTAATTCAGCATGGTTCAATTTTAAATATGTATGTTCAATTTTAAATGCGCCAAAAACATTGGCATTTTGGGAAAAATCATAAAAAGAAAACAAAAAAAGAAAATCGTTTGCTCTCTCAATAGATTTTATATTCCGGAAATGAAACGTTTAAATTATTTAAAATTATGTTGTGCTAATATCGCATGGATTTGGTTTCTTTCATTAATTTTGTTGGCAATCGCATAAAGGCCTTGTGGATTTAAGAGAAACAAAATAAAGAGAAAATCAGATGAAAATGTATTATATATTAGCCTTGTAAACAAATAAATTTTGACTTTTAAACGTAGGCACATCAACACATGCTATGGCACCACATCAGAACACATGTCATCCAAAGATGTCACACAAACAGAACTTTATATTTTTAAACATATTTTTTAATAAATCAATAACCCATTACTACCAGATGCCATTTGTTCAAGATCTGATTGGAATACATTTAATGGAATTGTCTAATGTAACGTTTGACTTACCTTGGAACTGGTGCACCTTAGTAGATGTTCCATTGCAAGCCGAGTGGCTGCATCAAAGCGATATAAAGCTGCAGTAGAATTCCTCCGGCATATTGATAACATTTTGGCTTTTAATTTTAGTACGACACTTATTTTAAATCACAATCTTAAAATCTTAAGAAATGGCGATATTCCCGTTTTCAATTAAAGCGGTATTTTTTTTTTTTTTTTTTTTTGTTGCAACACCAAACGAAAGACAACACGCCACTTGAAACCGTCAACTTTTAAGGTTTAATATGTTTTGTATTTTATGTTTTATTGAAAAGCGCATGCCTAAAAATGTTTGTTTTTATTTACAAATGTTATATAAATTTATAACTAAAATAACTACTTACAAATTCACAAAAAAAATTTCTTCGCACTACAAAATAAATGAAAAAATAACGCGTGAAAAATTTTTCCTCACAGCTGATCGGATTTTTATAACTGTTGTTTGCAATTACTTTCCCATGTCAGTAGTTGACAGTGAATGCCAAGAAAAAAAAGAACAAGCATTTGTTTATTTTCATAAACTGGAATGTTTTTGGTAATTTTCGATTTTCGCCTCTAAAAAATATCTTTTTATAAATTTGTTTAATTTTTATTCACATGTAGTTTTGGAACCGACCAACGGCTTCCGCACGACAAGCTGCGTTACGCTGTAGAGAACGTGGATCAGGAATTTATTGACAAACTTGATAGTTTGCATGATGGGACATTACGCACCGGCCTGGTGTCCCAAGAGGATTTAAAGAAGTCTATCGGAAGTCTCGTCATATCGAACAGCGTCCCAATCGTGTTAACATGTGGTACACATTGTGTATAATGACCTTCGTTATGCTCGTAACACCTATAGTTTATCATATATTGACTTTTCTTTTGGGTGTCAAATGTTTTTGCCCAATAACCATTTGGTTGGGAGCCACAAGGCCCATTAGTGATTGCGGTTACTGTACGGGTTTGAAAGGACGTTGATATTGAAAAACATGACTAGAGAAGAATTTGAACCCTATGCTTATTCATCATTGCAATAGTCATTAAGAACGCTGTCAGTCATTGGCCAGCTTCAAAGCTGTTGAACTTAAAACTACTAAAAAGATTATGATAGTCATCCCGGTGTCTAGATGAAGATTAATTTTTACATTTCATTCGGATCCTCAAGTCTATACGGGATGTACTCAATATGCCGCGAGGAAAGGCAAATTTGAGCGCTGGCTCTACTTGGTATGTGGGTTGGAGTAATTGTCATCCAGACGTTTTGGAGGAATTGAGAAAGCTCTATGGTCGCCCACACTTCCTTCCAGCAGATGCTGGAAATGTCTAAAACGATTATGTTTTTTAGGTTACGAGCAAGGCGCTTATATGCATGTGAGTATATATATAAGGAGGAGTAAAGAGAAATCTATTACAAGAAAACAGCAAATTTTATCTTTAGTTGGATCATATAAATCGTTTAATGTGGCAGGCCCATTAAAGGGCAATAAAAGTTGGATTTTAGCACCTGCTCCCGAATTGCGATCAAGTATGTAATACGTTTTCTTTTGTTGTGGAAGCTGGAGATGCAGGTATTTTAAAATCCTATATTGATCAAACCTAAGAAATAATGATAACCGTAATTTATTTATCAGTTTTGGTTGATACACGCATTTGGTATCATGGCACTTCAATATCCAAGGGCCAGTTCACACTAACCATACAGTCAGAATATGGTTAATGCACCTCTCTATCAATTTAAAGAACCTACACAAATAAAATAACAAATTAAAAGTTAAACAAGAAATTTAAATTTTAAAAATTGTTAATTTCTTTATTCAACGCCGCTAAACATTTCCCAGCGACTTTGTTTTACACATTTTGATTACTTGTATGACGTTTCCATAGGACAACTCTGGTTTTATTTACTAAACAGCTGAGAGAAACGCTCCCAATAGAAGGAATATATAAAATTCGCGTGCATTACCTTTTTTTTTTTATACATTTTCAATCAAAGTAATTAATTTTTGTGTTATAAATAAAGATGTCTGGACATTTTAGGCCTCCCACCTCAGCTCATGTGTTACGCAAACTGAAAAAGCTCACTCTGCCCAAAGAAGATGCTGTTTACATGATCAACCGTAATCCACGCAATTTAGAAAAGTTACGTATTGG
>QOCX01006682.1:0-11044 GCA_005959815.1 Sarcophaga bullata
TTTCACTCCTTTAAATCTTATGCCATTTACGCATTCTACTACCAATATATCGGAACAATTTTGCTGTTAGCATTTGAAATTATTTTTAATTTTTATAAACATGCTTAATTTAATTTTTGCAAAAATATAAATCGTGAAATACTTATAATTTATTTTTAACTTTTATTAATTAAAGTGCTAATTAAAAAAATTAATATAGACTGTATAAATAATAATCACAGAGGGAATAAATATTAAAACGAGCATTATCAATCCAAATAACAATAGAAAGATCAAGTGACTAAAATCAAAATCAAAATCAAGAAAATAAAAAAAAATGCAAACAAAATCTCAAATGTTAGCAATACTGGCTACGAAAATATTTACACAAAAAATATGAAGAAAAAAAAAAAAGAAAAGAAAACAATTTTCTTTCTTTATTAACATTCAGAATAAAAGTTATTTTTCTGTCTCCAGGCAATGGTATCAAGCTTTCTATTGCTATGAATCTCTACATTCTCCTAATAATTTCTCATTTTTTTTTTGTTACTTTTTCAGTCATACAGACGTCTGTGTTTTTTTTTTTTTTTTGTGTTTATTTTAATCAAAAGTTCGTTTGTGATGTTAAATTGTAAAAATAAATAAAATTAAATCCATTGAATATTATTATTATTTACTTTTTTTAATTGATTGTTCATATGAGCCATTATTTGCCGTTGGCCAGTAAATTGTTATTGACAAGTTGACATCTTTTTTTTTCTCTACCATCGGATATTTAATTAGCATATTGATAGATTGTGGCATTGATGAAAATAAATTCATTATTCTTATTATTATTATTTATTTTGTGTTTTATTTTCATATTCAATCATCAGTAATAGAAGGGCAAAAATGAAATAATTTTTATATGAATTACTGGCGCATTTTTGTTTTTTAATAGTTTCTAGAACTTTAAATTGTTAGAAATTTTATATGAATTTTAAAAATTAGTTTTTCATTTTATATAGTTTTATCTTTTAAGATCAAGGTTTTAATCCTTTTTGTTTTATTAGTTTAAAATCAATTATGTTTCCAATTAATTAATCACACTTTCAATGAAAAATAAAGAGATTTGTAGAGAAAATTCTCAACTTCACAAAGCCATTTTCTAGGCCAGACATACTACTCTTTTTGTTCTTTTATCTTGTATCTTCTAACTCTTGGTTTGTGAGGAAGTACTAGAGTGAATAGAACACTTAACGCCTCCCTCAACTGCTCCTCAATGTGCAATGGGATCATCATTATTTTCTTCTTCGTAAAAGATCTTAAAAGCAGACATTATCCAAATCAGACAACATACTTATAGACCTTATAGACAACCCACAATAGAAGCACCTATTAGTGCTTGAGTGAATAATGATGACGGAGTGCACTCCATGAAGTTCAATGCTAACATTGTCTAAGCATTGATTGTACCCAAAAAGGAGAAGATAATTGTTTTACCTGTGTACTTAGTGAATCCTCTTTAGCTCCCATTATAGTATTCATGGAGATATTCTCAATTAATCCAGATGACATGCGCAGATATCTCAATTTGACGTGCAGTGTATGAGGAACACGCAATGACATTAGGTTATAATGTGCGTTTATCAAAGCCGGGTCTTCTCGTAATTTTTGAATCTTTGATGAGCGGTCACGAAAATACTAACCAGTGTGTTGGCTTGTAGATGAAGACTTGAGATATCAAAGTTGAAATCTGTGGTCTTTAAAAAATATTTTTTTCGGTTCTGTACGTTCTCGGCAATTTTCCGGCAAAACTCTGAGAGTAAACTAATGGAAAACTTTCCCCAATTTGTCATTCAGAGTCGACGTTAAATTTTAATCTCACAAAATTTGCTGCAATATTTAGAGAAAAATTCTTTAAAATTCTAAAATTTTCAGGAACTTATTTAAAAGATACCTATTGAGGCCTATTTTAACACCCTTACAAAGATCAACCCTCCGCTTGTCTTCAAAACGTACAATTGATATGAAACTACCCAGTATTTCTAAGACTGTATGCGTTTACGTTTACAATACATTCGAGATTTTGAATATAGGCTATGATAGCGGGTGGCTCAAACGGCTCATTGTGTTGCCCAATGTGATTTTTTTTCGATTTATCTTATCCTGTTGCGTTAGTGGTGGGTTTGAACCATAACGAGCTTCGAATGAAACTAACCAGTTCCTTTAGTAGCACGTTCGACACCGTTTCCAGATCTTCAAATGTTCTGTTAACCAAAAACCCAAAATGACGACTGTCTTGAAGAGCAGGGCACTCACGGTTGTACCGGTTCCGTGTCTTCTACATCTTGGCAATTTCTGTAGTAATACTGGTGGAACAGACCTAGCTTGTCAATGAAACTGTCTAGCACAGTATGCAGTTAGATTTTCTCTTAGGCTGCGACCCGTTCTCTTGCCGAAGGTTTCGAATATAACTTTGTCAGGAAGTGTCATGTTTTGAAACAGACTTCAGTAGCTGATTAGAAGATTCTAGCGGTGAAAATGATCGACAATCTCTGTTACTCTTCTTATATCGTTCTATGACCTTCCCTTTTTAGAAATTCATCTCAAATAACTCGCTTTATTTTTAAGATTTTTTATAGCCAGAATTAATAAAAAAAAAACAGTTTTTACTTTGAATATCATGTAATCACCTTAGTCTGACTGTAACTATCATACTGGTTAATTAATTATTTTATTTTCTTTATAATTTATTTAAATGTTCATCAACTTTTGTACACATGATGATAATTTATGCCAACGGCATTCAATAAAATGTCAAGAATGCAATTTTCCTTCTAAATCATCCATAATTAATATGACAAAATGTGCAATTAAATATTTAATTTTGTTTAATAAATTATTTATTGTCTCTTTTATTATTCATTTTAAAGCAATTTAATAACAATTAAAACTTAATAGAATATTAAGTAAAGAAAAAAGAAATTTTTTACTCAAATAGATGCGATATTTAATTAAAAATTTTTCTAGTTTCTGAAATAAATTGAATTTAACAAATTAACGTTTTCCTCTTTCTCTTTATAGTTTTACTGTATTGGTCCATTGACAACATTTACTAGACTTTAGTAAGAATCTAAAACGAGCAACAACAACAACATCAACAACTACAACAATGCATTTTTCTAAAAGTGTTGCAATAATTGAACGCAAAGTCTTTATGAAGAAACGAACTTTAATTCTATTAACATTTAAAAAAATTAAAAAATCTTAATGTTTTTAAATGATACGAAATTAGTTTCAAAAGGATCTTCAAAACGAACTATATAAAGATTCTCTTGACAAAAATTATTAACAAATAATATTTAACATGGTAACGAGTAATAAAAAACAAAATTAAATTGCCAGCATTTACGTTCCTGTTTGTGATTTAAGCTGCTGAATTTTAAATTCATTTTTTTTCTATTTTTTATTTTTGTTTTGTATTTACTATCAAGAAAAAAAGAAAAACACAAAACGAAAAAAAAACACAATAGAAACCTTTAAGGAAGACATCTACAAGGACATTTAACGTAAATAAATAGAAATCCTTGGCATCTCATACATTGCTTCGTCGTTTGAGAGTGTAAACGGAGCAGTAACAGAAATACAAATCATTTGAATTTAAGCTGTTTTATTAAAAAAAGAAAAAAGAAAAGAAACGCAAAGAAAAGAAAAGAAAACAAGGGAAAAACAACTGCAAAATGTCAGAGGTATGTACACAAGAATGTAATAAAATAAATTTTTTATTTACGTACATGTAAAAAATGTATATAATTTGTGTAAATATTTATGAATTATTATGTTTAGAAATCTTCTTTATTCACATATCCTTATACTAACTGATTATATGTTCTCTCATTTAATTCTCTTTGGAGTCAATAGTTATAAATTTAAAAAACAAAAAAAAAAACTTCTAGAATTATTTAAACATTTAAACAATTTAATTAATTATACTAATTAAACAATTTCAAAATATTTATCTGCAAAGAACTTTATACAGAGATTCCCAATGACAATTTTACCAAACTAATCCACTGTTGTAATAATGCTGACGAATTTAGGTTAAATAATAGAGCCGCCGATAACACACAATCCAATTTGTCACTGTTTTACGGAAACCTTATCACTGAATTGGTTCTCATATAAGGCTATCTAAAGTATTTCAACGTCCATTCTTGTCCTTGACTGTAGAGGATTTCCAGGGAAATTTCATATTATAAGGTAACTCCTATATCGGATGCAGGGCAGAAGATGAAAAGCTGATCCGGTACAAAGTTAGCATTCTCCAATATATTAGAGGATATAAGTAGGTATTCCGATTACATAATTGGCCATTACAACCCTTTAGTCAGGATTACGTCCTAGCTTCTCACACCACTTATGTTGTGTGTGTTAATTTTATACATGAGTGGCGGACCTACCAGTTAAAGTCGACAATTTTTGAGAAACTTTTCATGGCAATTTTATTTACTCTCAGAGTTTTTGCCAGAAATCTGCTAGAGGAAGCCGCCGAAGAAAATTTTATTTTTCATATTTCGTTTTTGATGGGAATTCGAACCCTGGCCTTTCGTCTAATAAGCCAACACACTACCCACTAGACTACGGCGACTTCTTTCCGATTGCCTCTATTAAATTGTTTTAAATGAATGCTCAAACTCATTCCCTGCAATATTGCTAGATTTTGCTAGACATTTCGCTTCTATCCTTAAATCGCATGACAATTTATATTACAATAACGATTCTCACGTGCTACTATCCTTTTTGTAGGCATGTCCAAAGACTTGGTATTCAGCAACTGTAGGTCTGGGGAGAAAGAGGAAACTATTTGGTCATAAAAAGACAAAGGTATCTGATCTATCACTTTCTAACAGCCTTGAACGAGCATTCAAATATAAAGATTTATTGCGGACTCATATTGTTTTACTTTAAAGAATGATTGAATATTCATTGTGATATCATAATGCTTCTAAATTATTGCCTAAGTGGGATCCCTTCTTTCAAGGAAGGATCCGTCACCCTAAACCTAAGGATGCATTATAAGATGCTTTCTGTCAAACACTCTTACATAGTCGTATAATTCAAACAGCTTTGTATGAAATTAAACTTTAGGGTACCAGCTAGTGTATTGGCTTATTAGACGTTCATGGTCATGGTTGAAAGCCCGTTCAAATATGAAAAAATATTTCTTCGTTGACTTCCTCTGAACAGGCTTCTGGCAAAAACTCTGAGAGTAAATAATAATAAAATACCATGAAGAATGTTATTTAAAAAGTCTGTCATTCCGGAATGGACCTTAAAGTAGCCAGGTCCCGCAACTCAATTTAAAATCCCGACACACAACAGCAAATGTGTGAAACTAGTCGAAAGCCTTATAAAAACTTCAAGAAAGTTAGTCAAAATGTGTTGCAGCTTACAGTTCGAATGAATCTTTTGTTCATTGTACTTCCTTGTTAAGAATAAGCCAAAAATTAAGTTAAATTATTGCCGTCTTATACCGCCACAAAATTCTTTTCTCCTGTATGCGTACTTTTATTTATTGTCGGCAATTAAACTTTACTTCGCTCAATTGTTTTAAAAGCCCTATCTATCCTTTCCGTATTTTCCTTTATGTATATTTTCTCTTATCTTCGTATCATCGTGCTCCTATAAACCCCCCCCCTACCCCCCCCGCCTCTCCGAACATTTCATGGTCAAGACACTGTTCCTGTTTCAGTCAAATGGGATTTCTATCACTGTGCGAAAAAAAGAGAAGTTTGACCTTCGCAAACATGTGCACCAAAATTGACAGTATTCAAACAGACACATATTCTTTTGAGCTGGCTTTGTTAGAACAGAGAGACGCAGAGAGAGAGAATTGAAATGTATTTCGATTATGTCCATAATCAGTTATACTCACATTTGGTTTTGTTGTGCCTTATTTTTTCATTTTTATTTCGTTTTCTAATACTACATATGATCGGTACTTTACCTCTGATATTTCATCGTCAAACTGATATAAATTAATTGATAATGAACGAATTATTCACTGAAAAATACTTTAAATAGCGACACGCGTGTAAAAAATGATATATCTTGCAAAGCAGACAAGGGACGTAATGTTTCACAAAGTAAACATTTTCTCTTAAGACTACCTCCTATTACAATAAAACTCGTATTGTCTTTAGCACCTTCTCCTTGTGAAACAATATTCCGTATTACTCTTTGGTATGGCTTCACGTGGTTCTAACTAAAGAGTTGGTAAATATGTCACACTGTCCAACTACAGTACATTCGATACCTCCTCAATCTCTCTTCATCTACTTATTTACAACATAATTTGGGCCTAACTGAATTATTCAAATTTGCAATGTACTGGCTTCTCTCTGTCTCTCCTCTCTCCTCTCTCCCACTATGTAATTTGTTTTCTCTTATATACCATTCGTGTGTACTGTAATTTGTTTTCTTTATATATTCGTTGTTACTTAATTAGTAATGACAACCGCAACAGTGGCAATACTCGTACATAAAGCATAAATGACCTTAACCATAGAAATCTACTCACGTGTAACAGATATTTTGCTATGTGGTGTATTCTTTACATGAGTATTAACATTAACATGAACAAAGCTATTGTATGCTATTGAATACATGTATATGTACGTCTCTGTGTATAGAAATATTATTTTTTCTGGGGTGTTTTTTTTTTTCTCTTTCTCTTTCAATTTAATTGTTTTGTTTTGTTCAGTGTTTTTGTGTGATTTTTAGTTGATTTTATTATGTATGTTGCCCTCCTCTTTGCCTTTGTTGTTGTCTGTCATGAATTGTAGGTATTTATTTTTTTTTTTATTTTCCTGTTTGTTTGATTGAGTTCGTTGAACTAGTTTTGTATGTTTATTAAATTGTTTAACATTTAAATGAATGTTTATACGATATCAATCATAGGTGTGGCGGTATATTGTATTTGTTTTTTAATGTTTGTAACACCCTTTAAAAGTTTATTTTTAAATATTATTTTTTCCTAGGGCAGAGTTTTGTATTTTTTTTTTCTTTTTGTTTCAATATAATTTAAAATAATTTATTTAAATTTCAATGTGATGGTGAATCTGTACTAATTATGCTCTATAAAATTATATCGTTAGACTAAAAATTTTACAATTATTGACTCAGTACCAGATGCTGCAGAGTGATATTTTGAGTGGCAAAATGCATTTATTTGAGAATTATTTTTTGAAAATGTTTTGAAGCCGTTTTATAGAGAAAGGTTTGATTAAGAAAAATTCATAATTTGTTGCAACTAAAAGTACTGATTTGCCTGAGAAAAACTGTTGAATCGAAAACTTATATTTACTTTGCAACTTAAAATAACTTTAAAAATTCAGCACTCGTCTGTCTGTGTCTTCTTACTGGAACCAAATGATGAAGAAGGGTGACGAAAATATTAAAAATGATTTTAATCTATAACCACCACCAGATGTATATTTCGTAGCGATATCAACCACACAAGACATACAAGTCAAATTACCACCAGAAGAAATCGAAAGTCCACTGTTATTCTATATGTAATCTTCTCACTCGAATTTGAAAGACTCTGATGAATGCGTTTGCAAAACTTCTGATTTGATTTATTAGCATGCTGTTTATAGCTCATTTCCTGCATCAAAAAATGCTTCTCGAAGTTATAATAAGTACTCATCACTTTGTTATTTGATGTTAACAGCTTCCTAGATAGATTTTTTTTAAAGTTTGGAAACAGAAGGTAATCGCTAGTAACAAAAACCGATAAATGAGGTGAATATGCAAGTAATTTGCAGCTTTTGTAAAATCAAGTCTACTTTTCTGGATGGAAGATGGATGTACAATTCTTGATGCCAAATGTGAACGACTCGCTCCATATATATTGTATAGGAGTGAGTATGTCAATCATTCAACACCATATGACTTGTTATAAATGTACGTTATGTTGTCTTCTATTTGCATCACCATGTAGGACCATGCGTTTTAATTATACTTTCAATAGTCGTTTATAATTTTCCTTTCTTTTTTTTCAATTTTTTCTGTAATAAAAAATGTACTGAGACGTTGATACTAAATGACTTGTAAAGACATGAATCAACCAAATCAGCTGATGTGTTTTTATGACAGCACTTTTAATGTCAAAATAAAACTTGATCAAGTAGTAACATCCTCTAACAGCATGCCACTTACATGTTAATCGAAATAATTCCTTTAATCATGGAACATGTTTTCCTTTTTATTACCATTTTAATATCAAAAACCTTAATATTTTTTTTTTGATTTTTAAAATACCAAAAACCCCTCTACCTTCCCTTAATTCAGAGTAATTTTTTTTTTTTTTGTGTTGTTATTCGCCGTTGCCAGTCAATCTCCATTTATTTAATTTGCTGGCTGTTTCATTTCTCTTCTGTTAGTCATGATATTAAGGTATCAACAACAAAACGTTGCCAACATTAAATCGTATTATTTTTTTTTTTATTATATTTCAATTGAATTTATTTTTCTGTTTGTTTCTGTGTGTGTGTGTGTGTGACTTCGTTAATACATTTATGATTCCGACCTATTTATTCAAGACTTTTTATTTGTTTTTTTTTAAAGAATCCCAGTAAAATAAGTAAATAAACTAAGTTTATTAGTTTACAAAGTATCCTTTTAAAGACGCTTTTACATATACATATTATAAAAAGGTGTGTGCTGTGTTAATATTTTACAAAAAAAAAAAAAATTGGATTGCCAGAGTTCATACAGTGAATGCTATATTTGACTGTGGTTGTAATATGTTCCGTTTGACTTCTACAAATATTTGATTTTCTTTTTCTCTGAAACTGTTTTCAAGTTCTAACCCAAAACAAATTGGTAATGAATTTAGTTTTGGCAATAAAGCAGCTGTATCTGGTTCAGAAAATTTAATTCTGAACATATATAAACACGATACCCACATCTGAAGAAGACCAACAAAACATGAGTCGGCACATCCGACCAAAATCCGGATAACTTGATTATAGGGCTCGTTTGCGTTGCTTCGTTCATTAGAAAGGTTTATAAAGCCTTGCCTGTATTTTGAGTTCCTACAAGTATGATAAGATTATGCAGAATGGCTCCTTAAAAAAATATTTTATCGGCTTGAATAAAATCTGTGGCATAGAGCTGGTGGGCTAAGCCTAGTCCACTGAGTCCAACTTTTTATTAAAGAGTATTGGTTTTCCCGCTTGTACTGTTGGTAAAAGTACAGTTGAGTAATGCCTAGGGTACTGAAAACGATAAGCTTAAGCTTCTAAACAAAATGTTTATTCACCCTACAAATCCCATGTTTTTTCTTCCTTCCGAACTTTGAGAGTTGTTATATGGCCATGATTTGATGCTACTTTGTAAAATTAGCATGTCAGCTGTCAGGCTCTAAACTCTTTGGTACCGTATAGTAATATTCATTCGAAATATCGTGTTCAGCTATTAAGGCTGTTTGTGGATAAATGGTATTGTGAACAAACAAAAATGTTCAATTTGAAACAGCACTAAATCAATATGATTACCCAAAAAGTAGTCCAAAAGTAACGAAAAGTTAAATTAAGTGATCTGCACTCCCAATACCATATGCTTTTTATGGCAGGACGGCACCATATGCCAAAATAGTATATGCCACATTGGATATTTTGTACTGAACAATTTGAGGGATACATGGCCATTCTAACGTGGGGAGGTGACGTGTATTGGCCCTCGAGTTTATGCTATTAGACCCTAGTGAAACTTTTTCTTTGTAAGGTTTTCTTATGCGATATAGCCGAAGCGGTCCACAAAGCAAACATAACCCACATGTCGTCGGTTCAAATTCCAGTGTGATTTATTATCAGCTAACCATGGCGGCATTTTTACGAATTATATTCCTCACGTAATGGCCTATACATAAATTCTTTTATACAACAGAATTTAAGTTTATACTTCTCATGTACTTTCCTATTCTTACAGACAATTGTCTGAGTGTGTTGTGCTTCTTTTGTAAACTCTATATACTTCAGCTATTAATCACACATAAAGGCTTCCATTATGCCCCTTAAGTATTATTTTTATCATTGTTTTGAATCTTGTGGGTATTTTAATTTTCCTTTTAGCGTAATATTTGCTGATTACCTGCAATTTTAACCATTCTTACAGCTCCTAAATGAAACCACAAAGAAAAATTGGAATATCTTTGAATTCCTTCTAGAACAGTTCATAGGAAACATTATGAATAAGAGTTCTTATGCTGCAATAAACAAAAATTTTTGTGCTTTTATTTTAAGTAGAAAGCTGCGTAGTTAAATATTTTCCTGCTTTCTCTACTTTACTTTAACGAATTCTATGCAGATATCCTACAGCATCAATTGAATAACTTTCTATTGGGCTTTCATTTGTTACCTTTGAATCAAATTGAAATCCTTGGTAAAAGGCATTATAAAGTCGGGCTTAACCGCTTACACTTTTCTTATGTTGTAGGTTTAACTTGTCTTAAATTGTTTGTTTGTACGTAATTATAAAGTACTTTTGCCTTCCATTTTGTGTGTTTTTGCCCTAAACAAACATTTTTTTTCTTTTTTGTTGGTTGAATTGAATATTTCTTTTAAGGCAAAACTTCCATTGAATGGAAAGAAACGTTTTCGTTGTAGTCTTTTAATAACATTTAATGCTTAAAGCAAATAAACGTTAAAGAAAAGTAGAAGAAATTTATTTTTAGGAAATGCGTAGGGGTTCACTAGGCCTTTAAGGTTAAAAAAATATTTTTTTATAAAATTAAATAATTTCAATTTCATTTTGTATAAATAATTGAAGAAGTTTTTTTTTTTAACTACTCTCAGGTATAAAAGTTCATTTTCATACTTTAAAGAAAAAAAAAAAGAAAAAAAAGGTCAGTAGAAAACTTTTTTAAATCCTTTGCTCTTAAATATTATAAAATATGAACTGAATTGGTGTTTTTCTTTTTCTTTCCTGTTCTAAAAATAAAGCAAAACTTTTAATTTAGTATTGTTTAGTATTTCAATAAGTAAAGAAAATAAAATAAAAATAAAATTTTATTTTA
>QOCX01006688.1:0-10495 GCA_005959815.1 Sarcophaga bullata
TTTGAAAAACTAGTCCTTAAAGAAAGGTCAAATATGTGACATAGATAGGCAGAAAGTCTTAAAATGTAATCCAAGGCGTATGCATTGAATTAATATACTGTGTGTCAGACCAATGTGGACCTATGAGGCCAATATCACTAATACAGTTGAACAAGATACACTCGCTAGTGGCAGTAGCTAATACAGTTGAACAAGATACACTCGCTAGTGGCAGTAGAGAAAACAAAAAGCACGGGATAATAGGTGGCAAGTCAAACATGTGAATTATCATGGAACTATGCGATCAAATGAATCGTGTGTCTAATAACTGCACCGTTAATAGTCCTGTAGGTTAGGTTAGGTTAGCGGGCAGCTTGCCGTTCACACGTAAGTTCACTCGGTGGGCTTAAGGCCCATTGTGTTATCTAGTATTGAGGTAAGCCCTCTTGTCTTGGTTTGATAGTGGTGGGTTCGAAGCACTTCGAGCTTCCGGCCACTTCCATATATCTTTGCACACAAATTTTTTTAGAATGTTGTTTCCTTGTTTCGAGGGTCCCGTGATGTTCAGCAGCCGATAGCTTGGTTACTCTTAAATTTCGTGAGAAATTTAAAAATTTTTTTTTTTGGCCGCTGAAAAAAGAAAAATCTGTGGAAAGCAATAAGGCATGGTTAACACGATAATATGTCCCCGAAAAGCCGTTCAGATTTGTGAGATCTTTGTTTAAAAAATTGAATTCAATTTGAGTTTAATTTGATTCACTTCGCATTAAAATATTCAATTTCTATAAAAAAATACGAAAAAAAAAGAAGAAGAAGAAGTTTTTCTTTATTTCAAATGCATTTTCCGACGCAGTGTGTTTCATTTATTGTGACAATTAAAGAAAAACATTTTCATTCGTTTCGTTTCATTTTTATTTCAGTTTTTTTCATTTTTTTCTTTTCGTTTTTAATTCACCACAAATATTTGGATTAAACCACGAAAGTGATGTCAACCATCTGGATTTGAACGAATAGACGAAAACACACACACACACACACACCACAAAACAACATAAAAACAAAACCATTGTCTAGAATAGCTAGTAGCATAGGCATGAAGTAGTCCCATATACTACTGCTGATGGAGAGTATATAGTATTTCGTTCTTATAAGATCTTAAATTATAAAAACAATGACAACAACAACAACAACAACAAAAATAACAATAATTTGTTACACAACAAGTTGGGGACTGTGCATGTATGTATTTCGCATATGGTGTGACATGGATGCAGACATGGATTCCAGGCAACATTCCATATGTTTATGTTTTCGTTTCTTCTTTGTTGTTGTTGTTTGTTGTTGTTGTCTTTTTCTTGAATATGAACTGGAAATAATGACGCAATAAGTCATTTAATGCTACTTAATAAATAATTAAAAAAATAAAAACAAAACAAAATGAAAAGAATGGTAGGGGAGGGGGGTAAATAAATACAAATACGAGCATAATTTTAATGCACTTCACCATGAATTTGTTTTAATTTTTTTTGTTTTTTTCGTATATTTTTCATCGTAAACTATTGGTTTTATTACGGTGGGTAAAACACAACAAATGTTTCCTTAATTAAAATCTTAAGGCTTTATTCGTTCCACTGTCGTCATTGAAAATGAAAGACCAACAAACACAGGCTGATTGTTAATAAAACGCTTTCGTAAATGTTTTGTATTGATTTGCTTAGAATGCCTCGGAGTATATTTGATGGAACAAATACAGGGGCTCTTGAGTTTGAGTTTCTTTTAGAGAGCATTTTAGGAAAGTTCAGATACGCGATATCGGTATGCCGAAAGCCTTGAAATGTAAGCTTAGAATGCCTCGAATATATTTGATGGAGAAAAGAAATTTAAACAAAACTACAGGGTCTCTTAAGTTTGAGTTTCTTTTTCGTTTGGGATTTAATTTCTTTTAAAGAAAATTTCAGAAAAAGACAGAAAGCCTAAAATGTAATTTTGGGCTTATGCACTGAATAAATACTGCAGATGTCAGACTAATAGGGACCTAAGAAATCAACATCTCGAATGGTGTTGCACAAGATACAGACCCTATAAGTGTAGTAAAGGCAAGAGCATTGGAGACTTTGATTAGGATAACAGGTGGCAAATCAAACTTGAGAACTATCAGGGGACTACATGATCGCAGACGCCGTAGTCTAGTAATCTAGTTGGCAGTGTGTTGACTTATTAGACGTGAGGCTAAGGTTCAAATCCCAGATCAGACATCTCAAATAAAACGAATTAGAAAAAAATATTTCTTCGATAACTTCCTTTCAGCAGATTTCTGGCAAAAATTCGGAGAGTAAAAGAATTGCCAAGAAAAGTTCCTCAAATATCTCTCGTTCGGAATCGACTTTAAACTTTAGGTCCTGCACACTTATGTATCAAATTAACGCGCACACAGCCAACAAGTGGTGTGAGAAACTAAGTAGTAAAACCTGACTGCAGGCTTGTGATGATCAATTATGTATGTATGTGTATTGGATGTTATGAGGGGAAAGCTTGCTTGAAGGAAAAGGCAGAGTAAATCAGGCCTCATTGCAGGAAAATGTAAAAGCCTTCTCTAGCAAAATCTATCGATAACTTTTTGAATTTAAAAAAAGTCATTCAAAAACTAACTGCATTTATATTGGCGTGGACCAGACAAGTCATAGGCATTTAAACGTTTATTTTGAATTTCAGAAAAATCACTTTAAATTTTGCTTTAAATTTTGAAAATTTTTAATTCAATTTCTATGCTTGATGCGGTGAGAGCACGTTGCCGTTGTACTTATAAACGTCAAATTATTAATTTGTGTTGCAAAGTGGAAAAATTCAAATTATTTTATTGCCTATTTTGCAAAGAACGCAATAATTTTTTTTGTTTTCTAAATTTCGAAATTCATTCATAATGATGCTGTACAAATCAAATCGGAGTGACAGAATCATCGTGTATTTTAAAAGTGATCTTTAAAAGATTTTTTTTTTGTTGTTTTTGTTTTTATTGATTTTGGCAAATTATTAAATTTTTAAGCACAATTTGCCATAAAATTGCAATTCATCGCAATTTCTTTACGTGTGATTTTTTTAAAAAAAATTATTAACATGAAATGAAACTTTTCTATGTGATTTTTTGGGATTTAAATAGAAAGTGAGTGGCAGCAAATGGCAATGAGAGTATATATGAATGGGTATGAGTATACGTAATTGACTAAATTAAAAAGACTTTTAAACAATTTCTAATCTTGGTGGTATTAAAAGCCAAGCAAAATGAAGAGGTATTCGAGTTCGATGTTTATATTTCAGTTCCTAAAAGACTAATATTACACATCGTGTGTCCCTACTTGTTTCCAGTTAACTTTAATAAATTTTTTGAAATTATTCTTCAAAAGCACACAACTTCGTCACTCACATACGTACATAATTGGTGATTACAAACGTTCAGTCAGGATTACGACATAGTTTCTGAGACCACTTATGTTGTGTGTGTTAATTTTATGCATATGAGGTCCCCATAATTAAAAGCCGACTGCAAACGACAGATTTTTAAGAAACACTGTCTCAGAACCTGCTGAAAGAAAGTCGCTGAAAAATATTTCGTTTTATCTGAGATGTCTGACCTGCGATTTGAGCCGTGGCCTCACGTCTAATAAGCCAACACACTATCCACTAGACTACGCCGGCTTCACCCACATTATCATCAATTTGTAAAAAAAATTTTGTCAATATTTCACGATTTCATTTTCACTCTGATTGCTACCGCTCCTGTTCTAATATCTGTTTTGACCCCGTCTAACGCAGAATTGATTTTTTTCTTTAGGTTTCTTGGTTACTCCTTTCATTTTCAGCCCTAAGTCTCGTTGCAAAACATTTGCAAAAATTGTAGGCTCTTCTTACACTAATTCTGACGGAACACTGTGTTATTGGCAATTTCGCTAACAAACTCAGTATGCCCCACTAGGATTACTGCGTAAGAGGCCATGATGTAGAGGAAATGGAATTGGTGCAACCACCTTTTATGCAAATATCCTGCACTTCAGCATAGACGTCATCGGTTTTTTGGTGATAGAACGCTTGAAGGCCTGATCATGATGGTGAACGTGCTACTAATGGAATTGTGCGGTTTGATCCAAAGCTCGGAGTTGTTCAAATCCACTAATAACGTATCATGACAAGGGGGCTTACCTCATACTGGGTAACACAATGAGTCACATGGCCATTGAGTGAACTTGCCTGTGAACGACAAGCAAACCGCTAATCTAACCTAACTTTAAGATATCACTTCACCTCCTAGACTATTTGATTATACTGCGAACCATACAGCATTGGCTATTAAGCAAACGTTGAATCGGTATTGTAGCTTCTAACACTAGTATGTCTACCTTATTCGGCTACCAAGCAGCAATCAGATCTGTGTCATGTGTGAGATTATCCCATAGCTGTTGATATACTTTGATAGGACCATTAGGGGTATTGTATAGCCAATAGATTAAATATTCATTTACTTACGAAAATAAATAGGAGTGTGGCATTCGTTATAAAAAATTTAGGTTCAGTATTGAATGAATGAAATCCCATAGTCGTTTATAAATTGTTGTGAATAAAAGGCTTTAGTCTGTGAATACCCCTAATGTGTAGGCCAAAACTCAATACGTATTTCCTCAAACGTGAACCCGTAGGTGGGTTGTATTTATTTACCAATTAATTCAATCACAACAACGTTCAAATTCACCTTAATTTTATTCGATTTGTTTTCGTTTTCCTGTGTGTTCTTTTTTTACTCAGAAAAAAATTTTTTTTTTAAATTCAAATATTCCCACACAATCGAGCATACGTATGGCATGTACGTACGCACGCAGGCAATAAAACATAGAAAATTTTAAATCAAAATCATTTTCATTTTCGATTCCAACACAGTTTTTTTTCGTTTTTTTTTCGTTTTTTTCTTGTTTAATACACTCAAGCAAATTAATTAATCAAAATATTTATACAGAAACTGTATAAATGACTGACTGACTGAATGACTGAATGACTAAAACTGACTGGGGGGAGAAAGAATGTTTTGTATTCGGTTTTATTGCTATTGTTATTGTTGTTATTGTTGCAGTAAAATTTTTTGATTATTTTGTTTTTTGTTTTTGTTTTCATTTTCATTCAAATAAACAAATTTTCTTTCAAATTATAATTCACCTTCTCGTTTCAGGCTGTTGTTGCTGTTGTTCCCTGTGCAACAATATGCCAACAATAATAATAATTTTGAACGTGTTAAATAAATCGGCAAAAATAAGTCTATAAATGAACGAAAATATAAAAAAAAATAAAAAATAAAAAAATAAAGAAATAAAAGAAGAAAAATCAAACAAAATAAAACAAGAAATTAGAAAAAAAAAACACAGAATTTTCATACGGAGATGCCTATTTGGTTTTGTATATTCATACACAAGGATAGCTTTTTGGCGGCTCTACTACCACACAATCAAAATCGTTCGCATGATGACGGTAATGATAATAATGATGATGATGATGATGATGCTGCTGCTGCTGAAGATGATGAAGAAAAAAAATGAAATAAATTTCATTTGTTTGCGAAAAAATCTATTGAAATTATAACAACAACAGCAAAAAACATAAATAAACGGAGGAAAAAAAAAGTGAGAAACTCTAGTCAAAAAAAAAGATCGCAATAAAAAATAAAAATTTTCTTTCAAACGAAAATCTACTAACTGGGTGGGCATTTGAATTTTCTTTTTAAAATTTTTTTTTTTTTTTGGTTTGTGATAAATGAAACAGTTTTCCTTTATGGTTCACATATTTATTTTTTTCACAAATAATTCCAATGGTTTTTTTTTTTGGAAGCCGCGGCATGAATTTTTCAAAAATTTCTTCTATTTTCCACGCCGACAGTAGTCAGTGGCAACATAATTCATAAGAAATGTTTTCATTCTGAAGAATTTAAAGTTTATAAACAAAGTTTTTAAGGAAATCTATTAATTTTTGTATTCCACAATAATGCCACGCCACATATATGAAATCAAAGCAAGTCTACAGATGATTGGAAGCTTTTGTAACACATCCCAACTTAAGATTCAAATCTTTTTCAGCTTTGAGCAACCTAAACCTGAATCCGTAACTTGCAGTTCATATTCCAATCAATTCAAAAACAATTTCAAATAAAGCCCCCAATTAATTTCAGAATTTTTGTTTTGTTTTCAACCGCTGTTTACAAGATCCTAGTAATTGGAGAGCAATTATCTTTTCCTCGCACTCGACAGAATGTTGTAGCAGTCTGTGGCTTTCCTTCTTTCCAAAATAGCAGCATAACCATAGTCCAGATTGGGCTAGAATTGCCCCCAACTCAGCACTCTCTCTCTCTCGCAATAAGAGGTCAGTGCTGAGCCAGTTAAATATAGCAAATAAAGCCTTAGTTAGAGTGAAACAGATCGCACTGATAATCAGGGCAGCTGACTTCCTGCATACTCTGTCTAGGAGTTGGCAATGGCAATAGTGTCTGTGTATCGTCCATCAAACATGTAGCCCCTAGAGCAAGGTTGACTCCACCACGGGTTAATAGAGTCAGTATGTCATAATCAGTCTGACACCACAGATATTGCTTACGGTCTTTTTGCAAGTATAGAGGGCTACTGTGACGCTCCTAATCCTATCAATAATGTCTCAACTGATTATTGATTTCAAGAAAGCATTTGCTACCAGCAGATGAATGCCTTCCACACCATCCCGAGTTTTCGTAGACCAGAGAAGATTACGGATGCATTGAAATTGAGCTTAAAGATGGTTATGCAAGCAAGGAGAAGAGAAAAAAAGATTGGCCATCTCATGATTTTGGGAAGAATCAAAGAGATATTCTACGTATAGCAGAAGTCCAATCACATGGATGTGGTGTTCAGTTTATGAGCACTTTTGGAGAGACAATCTGTCGTCAAGGCCTTAGCAAGCGCACACTAATGTTAACGGCTCTATGGGAGTGTATTAATGTGCTTAAGATATCCCTAATAGACTGAGATTACGTTGATGTTTCTGTCAGAGCACAAGACATGGTCGGAACAATGTGGCCAATGCCAATGCGTCATAAGGGCCTATGCTGTTACTCCTCCGTATTTCAGCTTCTTCTAAAAGAGAAGGCAAGGAAATGATCAACAACCATTAGAAGTAAATATTGGAATAATATCTTCGGCTTGAAAAAAGTCTCAATTTAATCTCAGGCAGAGAGGATTTCGTTCTGACACCAGAAAGAAAAAACTTCAGAACACTTTTGGGAAAATTTCTTATCACTATGCCTGCAACGAGCATATGCACTCAATCGATATGGATTGTGTATGCAAAATCAGCTGTCAATGTAACTAAAGAAGATCTTTGACGGTTTAAGTTTCAGATTAAACAATAACAAGGGAATGTAATAAGAACAACAATAAAAAGTACCCTAAAAATAACGAGGATGTATGTACGAGGATGTATAAAACTGTTAGTTCTTTACAAAATGAGCAACAGTTAAGGATTTTCATATCAACACTCCAAATGCTCATCAGAATGCTGTATGATATTGAGGCTTTACGTATGTAAATATCAAGCCAAGACAAAGAATAGTGGCGTTTACACGAACACAATCAGCAGGAAGAAACTCCCAAATACCTAGGCAAACGAACATTGGAATATTTAACGCTGCATAAACTCTACTTCGCTGTAAGATCACCACCAACAAGGAGCTCGCACTGCAGCAAAATAAACGTTGAAAATTGTACTACGGATTAGAAGGCAAGCCCAGCAGGAGCACAAGAATGGTTCTAGAGTAAAATCCACAAAGATTAAGGAACCGAAGTCGAGAGAAGAACATCTTGAGTTGCATGTCACTTCTATAGCTAAGCCAGGGTAATGTAATGCGGGTTGGCGCTAAGCAAAACCATGTTAAATGGATAAACATTTTGAAGGCCATGTGGAAAGGAAAATAATCCCGAGTAACAACAAAAAATTGTCTAGGTTGTCTAGGACACTTTGTGGTAGAGGAAAAGCCTGGGTTTAAGTAGTTAGTCGCATAAGTCTTCATTTATTTGGGGAAAATAACTGATCATCTCATGAAACTAAATCATGGTTCTTCGATTAGGAATTAAGTTTGAGAATTTATTCAATCTCAGCATGCCTTATCGATATGAGATCACATTTATTTTACAAAAAAAAAAAAAAAAAAAAACCTCAGGAAAAAGGTACGAAATGTTTTTCTCATTTCCATTTAAACAAAATGAAAACCAAAAATTTAAGGAATTAATTAAAATTAAAATGAATTTTGTTGTCTTTCAACTGGACGGCCATTCGTTGCACACGTTCATAGTCAGATGACAGACGAAAAGAACAGACGTTTTGTGTTGCGGTGACCATTTGTTTTCTTCAAATGCCTCATTAGCTTTGCCAGGGCAATTGAATTTTACGATCGATCGTAAATTTCTACAACTACTACTAGAGAGGATCGTTAAATAATTTGTAATAAAAGAAAACAACAACAACAACAACATACCAATAACACATTGATTTCAGTCTTTCAATGTAGAATTCTTTGCATTAAAAAAAACAACATGGATATATGCAACATAACACCCTCACCTCAATCTCACTTGTGGATAGTTGATTTTTTTGAATAATTTTTTTTTTTTTTTTTGTTTAATTCGAATTCTTTAACGTTTTTTTGAAAAACTAATACAATTTACTGTTGTTGTTGTTGTGATTTGTTGTGAGTGTTTAGGTGAGTAAATAATGTTTTAAGGTTTTTTTTTGCAAAGTTTTTTAAGAACCTGCAACATTGTTGCTGGACATATTGTATCGCAGTATAAATGATGATGAGGTATTTTGCAGAAAAAACAAAAACAAAACAAAAATAAAAACATTAGAAATATTTAGAACCATTAAACATTGGATAGTATTAGATAATAAAAAAATGTTTTTAGAACATAAACAATATAGAAACGAAACGACATATTGAATGTATTGGGATGGATTTTCAAAGAATTCTTAGGTTTTATTTTTAAAATTATTTTTTTGCATTCTTAGGTAAAATTTTATAAAAATGAGGAAGTTGATGACACAAATGATACACACAAAACTTATTTGGTTGGCAGCATCCCAGTATATTGAAAACGCATCAAGTTTTGCCTAAGAGTCTAAAGCTGTTAGAACGAAACTTTATCGGGGACTTAGTATCAACATTGTCTTGGTTATAGTCCTGCAAGAGTCGGAAAGCACGTGAAATCGTATCGAATTACTTTATAGCTCCTTTTCTAATTTCGGTTGTTCGAGAAGTCTGACTGGGGTTGAACCCCTGGCCTGGTCTAAAAGCCCGACACAAATCTAACTAGAATATGGCGAGTTCGAGGCAGTGCATTATTCATTTGAAATTGATGGTCATAAAGCCAGGAATACAAAATTCAGCATCAATGAAATTTCGTAAATGATTTATTCAGGCCAGCATCCCAAGTAGCCTGGGTTCCAGGGATACAAAGAATTATGAAAAAGTGGATCTACTTTTAGAAATACTAGACAAAGTTGGCGCTGAAAATATACCCAAACCACTGTTGCCCAAAATCCATGAATATCTGGTTTACAGCAGCCCAAGGACTGAAACGACTACTTTTAGAAGCAACTGAAACCAAGGAGAGAAAAAGGAAACCATGTACTTTTCCTCTTTCTTTGATGTCAGGCACTTTCATATCTAACTTCATTTATTACATACATACACACATACATACATACATAATTGGTCATTACAACCCTTCAGCCAGGAGTACAACCTACCTTCTCACAGCCACTTATGTTGTGTGCGTGTTAATTGTATACATGAATGGGCAGGACCTAAAGTTTAAGGCCGATTCCGAATGACAGATTTTTAAAGAAACTTTTCATGGCAATTTTCATTTAATCTCAGAGATTTTGCCAGAAATCTGCTGAGAAGAAGTCGACGAAGAAATATTTTGAAATAATTTGAACGGGGATTTGAACCGTGGCCTTTCGTCTAATAAGCCAACATACTACCTAGTAGACTACGGCGACTTCTTCTACATTTGCGAGTTAAAAAGTTCAGTTTGCTTCAAATGACTGACCTGATGTTTTAAGCGTAATCTTGCTTCTAATAAGTCAACACATTACCTACTAGACTTGGGCCGTACGGAATTCAACGTATCCGGCAACTGAAGGTAAACGCTCATAAATAAAGTCGTAGCTTCGCTAAATGGGCTCGGCAGCAGTTGGCAACTGTTCTTAATTTCTTATCGAAAACATATCTTCAGCTATGAGGTCCATTTGAAAGGGGAACGTGAACAAACAAAATTATCGTATAAGGGACAAGACTAACCCATGTGATATCCAACAGGATTCGATGCAAGAGAATTGTATCGACTTTGAATAGTGAATACAATATTTTGCACGAAGGGCAATAGAATACTGGCAGATGTAAAGACAAAAGTATCCACTTTTGCCAAAAAACTGCTGTGTTTTACCACAGCATTTC
>QOCX01006690.1:0-11038 GCA_005959815.1 Sarcophaga bullata
ACACACACACACACGCTCATTGTTTTTCATTTCCTCTTCGTTTTTTTTTCTTCCATTGTAACAGTTCAAATGCCATCGTGTATTAAATTTTTACTTTAAATTTCTTTATTTTATTGCATGTAAGTGTAGTTGTATAGTTGTTTATCAGTGTACTTATATACTTATTTATGTACATTTTAATTTAATTAATGTAAATTTTCTATAAAAATGTAAATAAATATTATTGAGTTCAATATTCCATTTCTCTCTCTCTTTCTCTCTGTCTTTCTCTCTTTCTCTTTCTCTCTCTCTCTCTCTGCCTCTATCTCTTTTTACTTTCCGATTTTTTATTTCATTCAGTTTATTACATTTGTTTATGTTTATGTTGTTGTTGTTATATTTATTATACAATTCATTTGCATACTTATATACATACATACATACATACATACATATGTACATATGTAGACATACATAAATGCAGATGTATAAGTATTTTAATTTAAATATTTTTAATTTTTATTTTTATTTTTATTCGATCAAAATTGATTGTTTTTAAATGACTTAAGCATGCATGCAACACGCACTCCACACACTCGCATTCATACACACACATATATGGCATACGTAAACAATGGAATTTATTCTTATTCACGTGCATCCATTCAATCGATTCAATCCATTTGTCCATTTTATCCATTCATGTGTGTGATTCGAACAAATCAAACAAATTTTCTATGCGTGCCATCAACTTATTTCTGTTCAATATTTTTGCATATTTTTTTTCTTTCTAAATGAATTTCTTAGGTGTAAGGCTGCAAAAGTTGAAAAACCAAAAACATTCTCCAAATTTTGCGACACCAATCAGTCGGTTTAATTGGTTTCTACAGTCGACGTTTGTGAAGCTGCAAAACTTCATTGAAGACGAGAATGATTTCGTAATCAAAATCACAAACGCAGCTATTAAGTTAGCAAGCAAAACTTATAATTGCAGTCTCTTAAAGTGATAAGCATAGTCAATTGTCCTTCCTGGGTTACAAGGCAATTGACCAAACCAAGCCAGCTAAATGAGAACACTTTCTGGTTACTTAAAAATATTAACAATTGGGTTCGGAAATTCATAGTTTCTTTCAATACTTTAAAACTGTTCATATATTCTTCACAGATCGATAAATTTGCAGAAGTTATTTGAGGGAATGCCAATGCTTTTCAATAGGACGGTAGTCTGAGGAGCCCAATGATGTGATTGGATTGCACGCACCCTTTTGCGGCAAACGAAAATGAACATCCCTGTAAAATAATGTAGAATGATTGAAGGATATTCCAATTTAACTAAGGTAACCGAACAACTATACCCTGTAACATATAGAAATTCATTGAATCCTTTGCCACTTCTAAAATTACTCGGAGAAATACCGTGCATTCATGTACGAGGACGGATATCGAGTTGACGTTCGTTAGCACTTGGCTGTAGAACTTATCACAGAATATACCTCCATCTGGATAATACGGAAACTAAGTATGTGTATGTTAGCCTGTATCAGAACTATTAATATGTACCAGGCAAACCCACACTGTCCAGCATCAGTATTTCTCCATGGTGTAAATTATAAAAAACCAAGTCGTAGCTCCGATCCTGCTTGGCTAGGATTTAATTACATTGTTCCTAACTCAGCTCATCGGTTTCAAAAAAATGTGTATTATTTTGATCTCAACATGACTCCAATTTATTACTTTCAAAGCTGATAACTGTTAAAAGTATTGTGTCCTTAAAATCCTTAAGTCAAAAACAATCAAATTTATTTGATTATCTTAGTCAAATACAATCAAAGCTTTGTTTAACTACAATTAAAATTTTAAAAAAATTTAGATTTAAAAGACTACGCACATAAATTATAATGAGCATTTTATTTTCATTTAATTTTCCATTTTTTTTTTTCTTAGAACAACAACAAATAAATTAATTTGAGAATTTTGTTGAAAAGTTTTTAAAACAAAGTTTTTAATTTTCTTTGAAAGTCAAGAAGAAACATTTCGTTGAAAATTGTTTGTCTCATCATTTAAAAGACAAGAAACAAAATAAAAACAAAAACAAGAAATAAAATTAGAAAAATTGTTGAAAAGAAATTTTCTGAATTGTTTGATTATGGAGAAATAAATTTAATTGTGCTAAATTACAGGCAATCACAAATTATTATTACAAGCGTGTGTTTGTTTTTGTTTTCAAAATGTTTAACATTTATTCGTGCATCCTACACATCCTACACATAAAAGTGAATGAAGCCGCTCAAACAATATGTGTGCAGTGTAGGCTATTCCTTTCGGATCAAAAAGTATCAAGAATTACAGAGGAATATGCTTTCATTGCCGATAAGAAATCTTCTACTGTTCGCTGTGGACATAAAACTGTATGATGAATGGAAGTATAGTGTTGATTAATGTGATGTGATGGTCAATAACGGATAATTAGAAGGCTATTAAAAAGTGAGATATTTAATAGAGCAACAGTTACTCCAAAGGCCTTTCAAATTCATTAAGTTCGGCTAAAAAAAGCTCTTTCAGAAACCTTGTATGAAACGCTATGTAGTATCACTATCCGGACACCCTAACCGGGTGCTTTGGCTTTGTCACACACAAATTAAGCATCAAACTTTGACACTTTTTTTTGAAGATTTTTCTTTCCCGAAAAAAGTTTATTCTTTGTTCTCTTATTTTTTTTTTTTTTTTTTTTGTTATTTTTTGTTAATGTAACTGAATCAATTTTATTATATTTGGTGTGTTTTTTGTTGTTTTTCATTTAATATTAAAATAATTTCTTGTGCTAACGGCACGTAATATTTTTATAAAAAAAAAGTTTTCTTTTTTGTTTTCAAGATTTCATATTTAATTCCTATAGAAAGGCAAGGAAACACAAAACAAAAACAAAAATAATAACAACAACAACAAATGTTACAAGTATAATAATAAAATGCTAATTACAACAACATGTTACAACTGTTTTAAATCCTTAAGCCCAGACAAAAAACAAAATACGGTAAAAGTATAACAAAAAAAAAAAAAAAAATAACATGAATATCCGTCATAAATACACACACACATGCATAATATAAAGGCTAACACACGCATACATCTGTGAATATATATATGTAAAGCACTGGCTATTATAAGCAAATAAAGTTATGAATATTTTTATTAACACACATACACACACACACACTTGCATACTTATCACACTTACATTAAATTAAAATAAAACGCTTTGAAAATATTAAAAAAAAAAACATTTCAGTTTCCTTGTTTTCTTTGTTTTTTTATTGTTGCTGCTGTAGTGTTTGATTATAGAAGAGAGAGGGAGAGAGAGCGAGAGAGAGAGAGAGGGCGAGTGAGTTGAATATGCAGAATATTTTGTAATTTGAATTGATTAAACGTTCACAAAATTAAATCCTCCTGAGGCCTATTTCTACAGCAGAATTTTATTTAAAAAATAAGAAAAAAAAAACTCCTCACATGCAACAAAAAAAAAAAACAGAAATTCTCTTTATTTAAATGAACAAATTGTGTAACCGTACAACAATAAAAAAAAGGACGACAAAATTATTCAAATATGGCCCAGTATGTGTGAGTAGAAAAAATTTTGAATGAAATTTAAAGGAAATTTAACGCAATTTTGATTACAAAATGATGGAAAAAAATTATGTTTTTAAGGCTTAAAAGTTTAATAATTTAATTTAAATAATCATTGCTAAAGAAAGTTTTTTTTATCGTATGCCATACGAGCTATTTGAAATAATTAAAAAGAATTTTTTAAACAACAGAATCCAGCAGAGTCTAGCTATGCATGTACCTTCCTACGGTCAATATTATTACGTTTTAGGATGTTCGCGTAGAAAGAAATAGACAATATACAAATTAACAGAGGGCATTGGAATACCTATGTTCTACAATATACCGGCCCTTGGCAGCTCATCAGCCATATTATTTCCAAGGATATCCCTATATCCAGAAACCCATATAAGAGTTACCATTGTATGAATTCGCCGTAGTCTAGTAGGTAGTATGTTGGCTTATTAGACGAAATGCCAGGGTTCGAATCCCTGGTCAGGCATCAAAAACGAAATATGAAAAAAAATATTTCTTCGGCGGCAGCTTCTTCTCAGCAGATTTCTGACAAAAACTCTGAGAGTAAATAAAAATGTCATGATAAGTAAGAATCAAGAGATTTTCAAGATTAATTCTTCCCTTAATAAATATACCCTAGCCCATGCGGTCATTCACATTTGAGACATCAATGTAAACTTCAAGGGAAACCACGGTTCTTCAGACCAAAACTACAAAATTGAAATTCTAAATTCAGAATTTTATAAAGAATGATGTAATCAACCATTGTTGAACTTCTTTGTTGAAGTTCTACTATCTTAGGTCAGTGAGGATATTGATAATCGCTTATAAAGCACACGTACATCAGACATTTCCAGCCCCTGAAACCTAGTTAAAAATCTCATAAGTATGATCGAAATTGCTTAGCCCGTAATAATTATGATATATTTTGTAATTGTATTCTAATTATGAATGAAATAAAAAAAAAAAACTTTTTGATATCCATTTACGATATTATTGTTTAATTTATTGTTAATAATAATAAATAAAAAAGATTCACAAGCCATTTACATCAAATTAAATGGTAATTCCATCATTCATTCATTTGTTCATTCGTTTAAATTCATGTTCAAAACTTTTAAATTCTTTTTTTTTTTTTCATGAAATAATTTCTTTTATAGTCTCATTATGTTTAAATATTTAATCACAATAATAATAATAAAAAAAACTACATATACACACACACACCGTTATAAATAAATAACAAAACACAAAAAAGAACGGAGGGGGTAGGAGGGGGTCTGTACTCAAGTGAAACTATAATAATAAATGAAAAATTAAAAAATAAAAGGAAATTCCATTGCCAAATGCAAAATGAAGTGAATAATGATGATGAAAAGCGCAATAAAAATACGACGTGAAAGAAAGAAAACATAAAAACAAAAAAAAAACAAAAAAAAAGGAAGAGAAACTGCGTTCAAATAGTGTAATAAACACATTCATAAACTTATTTTAAATTCAACGCCATAATTAAAATGAAATTATATCAGGTTAATGAGTGAAACTGCAATTAACAACAAAAGTAAAAACGAACACATTAAAACATAAACACACACATGCACACACACACACATACAAAATCATGAAAACAGGAAAAAAACAGAGAATTTTAAATAAAAAAAAACAAAAAAAAAACAAAATTAAAGTGAAAACTTAAAGTGAAATGAATATAAAAACAACGTGTTAACACGCCCCAAATTCAACTTTCAAATGTTAATGAAAAATAAAACAAAAGACAAAAGGGAAATGAAAAATATACAATGAAAAAATAATTAAAATGAAATTATATTTAATTGTGTAGTTTTAAATATAAAACAAAAGTTTTTTTAAATTAATTTTCTTTAAATGGAAAGAATAAAAAAATAATTTTATTGTGTTATGTTGATATTTATGATTTTAATAGACAGGTAAGTAAGGCTATCGTCCTCACCCCATTGTGATGACATTGACACCCAACACACTGGCACTGTTACCAACACTGTAACCACCGTAATCATTAGGATTTTTTTTATTGAAAGGAGACTTTGCAACATTCTTGATTTACTACAGACGATGTAAACAGATTTCTCAATCATGCCATGTAATTTTTTTCAATACCATAAGGCAATTGGCATAAAATTGTAATTACCATTGTGGTTTTGCGCTTAGCACCTTGTATTGATAGGCACAAATGTAAGCATAAAGTGTTGAAATACTTTCTTGCACAATACTAAGCCTAAAAGCCTGTAATGTTATAAACATGGGTTAACCAATTAAAAACCATCTTTATGGGAAAATTTTAAAAAATTTATTTATTTTTCGGTTTTTTTTTAATTTAATTCTTAATAAAAAAAAAGAAAATTTTTTTTTCTAATTTACATTGTGGGCTTGTAACACTTTTTGTACTTTGAATACAAATAAAAAATAAAAAAAAAAGATTATAATTTACAGAAACAAAAAATAGAAAATCAGCAACTGCATTACATATAATAACCGACAAACTAAACTAAATAATAACAAAAACAAAAACAAAAACAAAAACAACAACAACAACAGAAACACTTAAATTAGAAACCATAATCATTAAATATGATTAGGACTCAAATGTACACAAGTCCACAAACACACACATAAACAAAAAACGAAAAACGCAAATGACACACTAAAACAGAAACAAAATTAGGGTAGGGCGACTGTGAATTATATTTTTGAAAGAAAACTCGGAAGGAATTTCATTTCAGGCATCCACATTATGAACTTAAACTTCGTATATGTTCTACGTTATTAGATATCGCCCTAATATTTTCTAACTACATATTCATATACGTATGCACAGGTAAAATGCATGTGTATGTGTATATGTCTATATGTGTTGGGATATTAACAAATAAATGCAAAGAGAGATTTTTGCATGCCAAGAGAGAATGTGTGAATGTGTAAAACTAAACAAAAACAAGGATGCATGAAACATCAACAACACATGTTTATGTATTGCACCTGGTTGATACCACCAGACACACACACACACACACAGAAAAACAAACACCCATACATAGTACATATATTAACACATGCGACAAAATAATGTCTCCACACACACCGAAACTGTACATACATTCGAGCAAATACTTTACAAGAGAATGCCACATAGTCACTCGGGTTGCATTTTTGTTGTGTAGTCCTCTACAGCAAATGGTTGCACAAGGCTGGATACAAACGTTACAAACGTACAAGTACGCTAACAAACGTTCACTTCTCGTTCATTCGTTTATTGTGGCATCTATTTAGTGCCATCATAAACATACAATTGCAACACAAAAGTGTGACATACAAACATGAAAATTCACTTTTGCTTAAGTTTATTGTGGCATTGGTTGCATGCAATATTTAAACTACGATAAAATATAGAGAGCGGGAGGGAAAAACCACCCAAACACACACAAAAAAAAGAAGAAAAATTTGGTTTGGAAAACATAATACCTGGTACGTAACAGTACGAAATAGCATACAGGCATGCACATACATACACATCTTAAGCAAGAGAAAAATTGTACGACGTTATAAGATGAGGTTTCACTTTTCTTACACAGGCAACGAAACGTACATAACCAGCGAGTTTTTAGAAATTCTTGTAGCATAAAAATCTGTAAAGCATTTAAAACACGAGATAAAACCTCTTTAGTTGATGGGTTATAAGTCATTACAATCCCCTTAGTCAGGATTAAAACTTAGCTTCTCACACTATCTATGTTGTGTGTGTTAATTTTATCCATAAGCTTCGGTGAAGAAGATTGCCGAGAATCAGTTACCGAAAGAAATATTATTAAAGGTTTACCTTGCTTCCTATGAACATTGAATGGGAGTTTGTTGTTCAAATTTAAAACGACACTCATGGTTGCAGTCTAGCAGTTAGTTAGTCTTGGCTTATTAGACGTGAGGCCGTGTTTCAAACCCTGGCCCTGACGTTTCGTATAAAACGAAATATGAAATATGAATCTCAGCACCCCGCAATCCTTCCCTTAAGCGGACCCATTAAGTGGCAATGCAATAGTACAAGTAACACATTGATATAATTTTAACCAACATAAAACATGCTATTCCGTAAACCGATTTTGTTTTGAATAAAAAATCGTTTTTTTTTTATTTTCAATACCTAAGCATAGGATCTTTTAAAACATAAATGTGCTTGCATGTATGTATAGATGTAAGAAATATTTGTTTATGTATGTATCTATGTATGAAAGTGTGTGTGTGTATGTGTGTGTAAATTGGGTATTTGCATATTAAATACAATACAAACTGAAACAAACCAATCTAAGCACACATGTATAGTTTCTCACACAGTCATATACGTACATACGTACGTAAAGCATGTAAACTTACATCTATGTAAAGTAACGTAATGTAATGTCTTGTATTGCCATTTTAATACACTATATGTGTATGTGTGTGTGTATATATTTAAACCACCTTTTATGTAAATGGTATGCAAATAGATTTATTGTATGTTACATGCAGTAACAGATAAAGATTCATTTGTAGCTTAAATTCTCTACTAAATATTGCAAGTAACACTTGTCTTTATAATACTCATGACACAATACAATTGTATATGTGAGTGTCTATGTGTGGGTGTACACTACATATTTGCAAAGTGGGGAGTGAAAGTAAAATTTCTCTCTCTCGTTTCCTTTAGCCTTCATTGAGTGTTTTATAATTAAAAATCCTAAACCAAGAGATTCAATTGCATTCAAAACATTCGTAAAGGAATATCAAAAGACGCACATATGCAAAGTAAGAGAAGAGATCTCTCATTTCTAATGTGCCAACCGAATTCTATTTTATTTATAGAGTTGTATTGTTTTGAGGCATCTCTTCAAAACAAAACAAAAAAAAAAAGATAAGAAATGTATTGCTCGCTCTTCCTCTCTCTCTTTCCCTCTCTCTCTCTCTATATCTGTCTGTATGTGTATGTGCATATACATGTGTATGTTGATATGTAAACGAGTATATTTAACAATAAATCATATTTGCTTTAATAGGTAACTACATATGTGTATGTGTATGTGTATGTGTCTGTGTGAGTGAGTATACAATTGTACTTAACTTATGCTTGTTGCTGTCATATGTATATCGTAAATATTGCATGTGTATTTAGTATAACTGGACAGACGCATATGGAAAACTACTCGAATAGAAAATCCTTTCCATCATTAATTTGGGGTGTTTTGTTTCTGTTTCTTTCTTTTATCCTTTAAATGTTTTGAAAATTGTTTGTTTTTCAATTTCGTATTTCAATTTTAAGCTCCTTCTGCTCCCCATTTTTTTTTGCTGAGATTCGATAATTTTGTGTAAATTAGCAACTGACAGTTGGTCATCATCATAAGTTAAGGGCTTCAAAAGATAAATAATTCCAATATGATGATGATGATGTCTTTAAAGATCAATTTATTATATTTGCACACACAGAACTAATTGTTTAGTTTCTATGGAGAGGACTTTAATCAATCAATTTCCAAATAAAATCAGGCGACATAAATTATACGCTACTGGTACCAGTTAGATCAGGTTAGAATGATACGACGACGATAATGGTCAATAGTTTAATGGAATTTAATAGTTGGCGGAATCATTCGAATATTATAACGAACAGGGAACAATGTGGATACGTTTTAAGTCAATTCTTTTAATTATAAGGCAGCACTAACATAACCTAATAAAGGTATTGGGTTTTTGCCACAATATCTGAGTTCAGTCTCTTGCTGCTTCATAGGAAGAATAGGAAAGTACACCATCGAACCTTTCGATACCATGATTTACACGTAAGGAAAATTCTAGTCATGTCCAAGTGCAAATACATACATATACATAATGGGCCATATTCAACCCTTCGCAGTCAGGATTACGGCCTAGCTTCTCACACACTTATGTTGTGTGTGCTAATTTTATACATTGAGTGGCGGACTACAGTTTAAAGGCGCTCCGAACGACAGATTTTATTGAGAAACTTTTCATGGCAATATTATTTATCTCAGAGTTTTTGCCAGAAATGTGCTGAGGGGAAGTCGCCGAAGAAATTCTTTTTTTTTCATATTTTCGTTTTTTGAATGTTTGCCGGGGATTCGAACCTGCCCTTTCGTCTAATAAGCCAACACACTACTCTTAGACTACGGCGACTTCTAAATTGGTGCAAGTGCAAATGCAGATAAAAAAATTGGCAAGCAAGTAATAATATACAAGACAATAATGACTTTATTTAAGCGATATTAAAACATCTCCCTACCAAAACCTCGATGAAAATAAATTCTTATTTATTTTAGATTTAAAAAAAAATTGCATTTATTTATAAATAAAAATTTGTATTCTTTAAAATGTATTTTTTTAGCGACTGTATTTCACTTAAATAATCGGTTTAATCGTTTAATAATTTTTGTTAGCCATTTTTGGATTATGAAAAATTTTATTAAATTGAATTTGGGTCATGTCAGTACTTTTTATTAAAACAAAAATCTGGCCAAGTTTTTTCTATAAAAAAAAAATAAAACAAAAAAACGGTCTAAATATTGATTTAAATTTACAGCCGAAAAAAAAATCATAAAAACAAATTCTTAATACTGGCAACAAATCGGCCATCCGTATAATTCATATTCATTAAGTATATGGATTTATTGAAATTTCCTCGTACTCTTCCACACATGCACATACATATTTATATATATATCTACACATATATGTACATACATATGTATTGTTATATGATCGAAAAAGGATTAAAGACTAAAATATAAAAATCAGCAGAAATTGTCTGTATGTGGGTGTATGTGTGCATAAATAATTTTATGATTGAATTGATGCTCTTTTGGCCATAAAAATAACAATAACAACAACAACAACAACACCCATTACAGAACAACATTTTTTTTTTTTTTTTTTTTTTGTTGCTTAAACTAGTAGTACATCTAGTTAAGCTTTAGTAGTCCTATTATACACACATAAATACATACACATTGTGTACATAAGTAAAGCCTAAATACTTAATATATACATACATACACACATACATAGTTATATACACGCATTGATTTTATTTGAATGATTTTATGATTATTTTTAAAGAGGTTTCATCCTCTTTTTTCTTTTTTTCTAACAATAAAATAGAATATTCATATTAAAAAACGAGCACAACAACAACAACAACATAAATTACGCGTTTGAATATAAATCATAGATAAAGCAAATGATTTGAAAAGAAAAAATAAAGAAAATACAAAAAAAGAAAACACAATTGGAAACTATTATTAAGATCTACGTACGGTACACTTATTATTAAATTTCAATATCAAATGATTAATTCCGTCATTTGACGAAATCTAATAAAAAGAAATAGAAATAAGCATACAGTCTGGAACACAAAAATGCAGAA
>QOCX01006691.1:0-11036 GCA_005959815.1 Sarcophaga bullata
AAAATAATCACAATATTGAAGAGTTTCTCGATAGTTCACACAACAATTTCGATGAGCTATGGCGTCTACCGTATCAATATCCTCAAAATCGTATGGCCGATTTAATGGATGTCACTGGTAATGAAGTAATAGCAGCCTGTTTGGAGCAGTTACTCAAAGAAGACATCTGGTCCTTGTACAATACCCACATTACCAGTCTAATGAGTCAATGTATTGACACTGCTGAGTCTTGGATCCAATTATGCGACTCTTTAACTCGTTTATTTTGGCCCAATTACGTTAAACATCCCCTGGGGTAGGAGAGCCTCACGATACCAAAGCAAGCCTTACAATTTAAGGAACGTCTAAGCGAGAATACGCAACATAAAAAATTTATACAAGCAAATTGCTGACGTTGTTATAAATGATGAAGACACATGGGATATGATAAGAAATGAATCGCCTTTCAAAGATGTTAACATATTTGATACCTCACCCATGGGTATAACGAAATGGAATAAGGCATTGCAAAATTTTGAACAACTTTTACAGCCTATAGATGAACGCATAGCTCAGGCTTTGAAATTGCAATTGCATCCTTATCTAAGTAATCCCCGGCAAGTGATTTATATCTTCTCGAAATATGAAACATTAATACAAAGACCCTGTGTCTTAGAGCTGTTGACCATAGAGCGTGAACAGTTTATGCAGTCGTTACAGATTCTATTGCAAGATTTAAGAAAAGCTATGGTCGATACCAATATGGAGCCAGATACTGGCCATTTATCGGTTATTTGCAATGAATGTCGTTGGCTGAAAGTGGTGCAATATCAGGTAAGTTTACTAGAGGGAATTTCAGACGATTTCCAGGGGCAACATCCTCTGTGTAAAAATCAGAAGTCAGAGTGCATCGTTCATGGGATTTAAAAACAATGTTCACCATCTACAACGTGAACTGTAGAACTGTGGATTGCACGGGCTTGTCCTGAGAGTCCATGCACTTAGCAATAGGACACAAATACCATATACTAACTAGCTTCTGCTTTATAAATAACGATATTATATTACAGATCCAAGAAATTGATAAAGTTAGCCACTTAATATCCGGCCGAGAGGGTTTTGACAAAATCAATAAAGCCGTCCAAGAAATAAAAGAAGAAACCGAATCTTTACTGAGGACCAATTTTGAAATATGGTGTGGTCAACATTCAACAGCAGTCAAATCGGGAGATCTCAAGTAAGTTACACCCAAATTTATATATTTTTCTAAAGAAGTTTCTCCTTTAAAGGCTACGCGATGATCAACCAGTGGTGAAATTCGAGAAAGAAGGCCGTCAATTGATGCGTGTCACATTTAATCCCAAGCTAGTAACATTTTGTCAAGACGTAAAAGAATTTGAAAATATGGGCTATAATGTACCGGCCGAATTGCGTTCAGCTGCTACACATGCCTCCAAGTATATGTGTTATGCACGCCGTCTACAACAGATTGCTACATTTCACAATACCATAGGGGATCGTATGATACCCTGTCAAAGACCGAAGAATCAATGGACTATCGAACTGGTACACAGTGAACTGTGCCTGGAACCAAAGTGATGAAGAATCTGTTCTATGTTCTACGCTATGTGAATACATTACAAGCTGCTGTCAGCAAGCTTTCAGCTGATAATACCTTATTAGTGGGCTATCATGAAGAGGCGAAAAGAACCGTTATAAAGCTAATGAACACAGATTTATTTACTCAGTCGCAAACGTGGAAAGAAGAAATGCGTCATCTACGGGAATTAGTTGCGAATTTAGAACGTCAGGGTTATACAAATCTGGATGCGTTTAAACTGCATTGGGATCATCAGCTTTATAAGGTTTTGGAATATCAATATATTATTGGCTTAGTGGATATGAATAATAAGCTGCCGGATATACATATCAAAATAACATTTCGGTAAGATAACATTTAGTATAGACAATTCTAGCATAGACATGAACCATATCTAGTCCAGAACTCTATTAACTAAATTGCACAATTCTGTTTTATTTTTTTTTTAGACAACGCCAATTGGTTTTCATACCAGCAGAAGAGGAAATACGCGATAAATATTTCAGCCAATTAAAGCGTTTCATCGAACGTATCTAGGCAGTTTTCGAGGCTTATCCGACAAAGGTTCAGATTTATTCAAGACTATGGTGGAGATAAATCGCCACTATTTGGGTCCATTATATGAACAAGCCGAGGAATTATTTGCCAAGTTGGATAAATTCAAGAAACTTTGGTTACCCTGGGTGGCATTGGGCATAGTAGATGTAGAAGAATTGTGTGGCATACACTTGCAAACGGCTGATGACTGGGATCAAAATTTTCGTAAATGCAAATATTTTAGCCAGAAAATAGCCAAAATACAAAAGTAAGTTGAAGAGAAGGAAACTTAAACGGATTCTAATACAATTTTGCTTAATTGATTTTAACATTACAGCGATGAAGAGTCTCTCGATTGCATAGTTATCGATATAATGCCCTTGCGCTCTGATATAGAGCACATTAGTCGACGTTATTGGGAAGCTTTGGCCAATAGCTTAAAGGCCTCCATAATCAATGATATAACGGTGATTCAAGAGTTTCTACAAAGCGCCTTACAATTCTTACAAAATGTGCCCATGGATGAGTCATCGATAACGGAATCGGGTATGAAATATGAGAAGATAATGACCGAACTACCCAAAGTTACTGAAACCTTGGATTTGGTAAAGGCTAAGGATACTTGCTTAGCGGGTTGGTGTAAAGAACGTGTGTCATCTTTGGCTACAATACTCATACAGTGGGAGAAGTTACAGCCCCTTTTGGAAAATCATGCGGTAATCTTACAACGTCAAGTGGATGTAATCAAAGAACAGGCAAATGCTCAAATACAGAATTTGCATAACGAAGCTGAAAAGTTTCTCATTCGATGGGAATCTACCCTGGCGGAGTTGGAGGCTAATGAAGAAGCTACACTGGATATGTTTAAAGAGCGCCAAGATCACTGGCAAGATATTCTAACCAAGAAGGAGAAATTATTAGAGGAATGTGCTAAGTTCAATATGATTTTCCCTGATGAGTTAGTAAAGCCTTTTGAGGAAATTGATACGAAAATTAAAGAACAATCCAAGCAATGGTTAATCTATGATGAATATCTCCAGGAACTTAATAACATTTTAAAGAAGAATGGACCATTTATCGTAGGCGTCCTTATATCCTGAATGAGTTGATAACAAAATGGGAAGGTTCGGTAAATTCTTCAATAGATTTACCCCCAATAGAATTCGGCAAAATGTAGAGAAGCTACAGAAAAATATGACCATATTACAGCAATTGCAATCGGAATCTTTAACCGAAAGGCATTGGGCGAGAATTTTGTTCTGCTTAAAAAGGAAGACATGAAAAATTTACACAACTTCACCTTGAAAGATATACTTGACGATCAAATACTGTTGCAGCAAAATAGCCAAGAAATAGCACAAATTGTTAGACAAGCCTCCTCTGAACAGGTGGTACGCCAGGCCTTAACGGAATTGGATCAGTGGTCAGTTACCGCAAAACTAAAGCTCATCTCACAGAAAGATTCTTTAGGCAATACCATCACCTTAATTAAGGACTATCAAGAGGTCTTGAATAAAATCGGCGATAATCAGTCCCTATTGCAATCCGCCAAAAATTCTGCAGCATTTGAGGCATTTTCAGATCAGGCTGAGTTATGGGAAAGCCGCTTGAATACTTTAGATTCCATACTCACTAGCTTAAATCAATCGCAGAGAAGGTACATATTTTAAAGGCCATAACAGAACTTGCTTGTTCAATAAGTTTCATATTTTAGGTGGGTCTACTTGGAACCAGTCTTTGAAGCTGGCACTCTTAAGAATGAAGAGGCTCTGTTCAGACGTATTGATAAGGACTTTCGCTATATAATGCGAGAAATACAAGCAGATCCTAGAGTTATATCCTTGGTTAAGATCAATAATATTACAACCTTGGTCAAGTCTTTGGAAACACAGTTGGCTAGATGTCAGAATAATCTGATGTCCTATATAATGGTGAGTACCAATGCGAAACACAATGGGAAACATGACAATTTCTTCGTTTAAAATATTTCGCATACGGATAAGTGAACAGAAATTGCAGAGGCCTCATGTCTAAAGTACTATTTTACTTCTATAAGCCTTTCTCTGTCCTTATTGGTCATTACAAACATTTAGTCAGGTTTAAAACCTAGGTTCTCACACCAACCATGTTGTATGCGTTAATTTTACCTGGCAGCGGCAAGGCCTACATTTGGAAATCGATTCCGAACTACAAATTTTTGAAACCCTTTTCACCGTGATACCACCGCTTCTGTCTCCCTATCTGTTCACGACCCTTAAGTATGTTTATCACAGAATAGTTACTCTCAATCGAACGCAGTTAAAGAACACAGTTAAAGAGGAATCTGTTAGTCACACAATTTCTCAGGATCTATGACCCTCGCGGTGGATCTCGTGTCAGTCTGTCTCCTATTATTCTAATTTCATTGTTTCCAGAGCTCTGGCACTCAGTGATATGCATTGATCTTGAATCCCACAAAGCCACCAATGCATCTGTGGGACAAGGTCTCACTTTCAAATCCATCTAAACGTTCTGCCTGTCGAAACAAGACACCGTAATCACCATATAAACCCAGTTGCCTCTTCTTAAATTCTGCTAACAAATCGAAATCGATTACTGCATCATTTTTTTTTCTTCATTTTCTTTTTTTTTAGGATAAACGCAACTCATTTCCTCGTTTCTATTTTCTGGGTGATGATGATCTCTTAGAGATTTTGGGCCAGGCTTCAAAAGATCCTGAAATTATACAAAAACACATAAAGAAACTATTTCCCGGCTGTCATAGTCTGGGCATTAAGCAGGGCACCAGCGGTGAACGTACTGTCTACACCATACAGGCGGTAAAAAGTTCTGAAGGTGATGTTCTAAATTTAAAAGCAGCCATTGAAATGTCCGGTCCAATAGAGGTAATCTTTTCCCTTTGCTTCTAATTTTTATTACCTGTACTCAATAAATACCGTGTGCTTGTAGACCTGGCTAAATGCCTTAGTCACCAATATACAACAAACTTTAAGGGAGCATATTGTGCAGTGTTGCAACTCTTATGCCACAGATGGTTACAATGAAAATATTTTACAGAATTATGTCATCCAAGTGTTATCGACAACACGAGCGATACAATTTACAAAACAAGCTGAAAAAGCCATACAAACGATGACACTACAGAAGCTCTTGCAACAACTAAATGCTGAAATAACAAAATATTCAACGTGGAAACATCAAATCGATGACATGTTGCTACAAATGAAATTGCGTTCACTGCTCTTTGATCTGGTGCACTATGTAACTGTGGTCGAGGAATTGATACAAAACAATACGATGCACGTTAACGATTGGCATTGGCTGGCACAACTGAAATTCTATTTGGTCGACGACAGCGGAAGTGTTAATTTTAAAGAAGCAGCACGTACAAATGTTGTTGTTGTGCGTATGGTTTATGCAGAATTTGATTATTCATATGAGTTCTTGGGCAATCCTAATAAGCTGGTCAGTACACGTCTAACTAAATGTTATCTTATACTGACACAAGGCTATGCATATGGGCTTGGGTGGTAATCCTTTCGGCTCCAGCTGGTACTGGCAAAACAGAATGTGTTAAAGCCTTGGGCGCCATGTTAGGCCGTCTCGTATTGGTATTTAATTGTGATGAGGTGAGTATGTGAGTGAGTGAGTGAGTGAGTGAGTGAGTATATCTGCCTTCTATTATACAATACTCTTGTACCAGTTTGTTTTTCCTATTTGCTATTCATAAGCAGCACACAGTTTTATTAGGGTGGTAATTATTCCGTATGCTTTCGAAAATAATTTAGTTGGAACATATCAATAAAATAATGAAAATTATCGAAAATATCGTTGACAAAACTAATACAGTGACTGAAGACAATATCTTGACCAGAAATGCAATTCATTGGATACAAAAAAATGCAAGTTATCGACCATGATCATAGAAAATTTGTGCACTGCTAATATTTGCTATAAAAAAACACATTTTCATTGAATTTTATGAAGTCAAATCATTTCAATACAATTCACAAAATGTTTTATGCATTTCTATAGAAATTGTTTTAAGTTTTAAGGCAATCAGAACAATAAAAGAATGATTTCTTGAATACAAAATAGATTGAGAGGAACGAGAAAAGTTTGATGGATTGAAATTTGTCATTTTTTTAACATTGGCAAAATTGCCTTTATAAAGTATGAGAATGGTTTCAAGAAAATAATGTTGACGATCGATGCCATCCTGTCTGTAGCAAACACAACCAAAAAAGCGATCGGGAGTAAAGGCTTTAAGGCAAGCGAAACTGTGCAATAATGGAATGGAAACGATTCTAAGAAATTTGAAGAGACTGGAAGCTCTACGTATCAGTCCTACGCATCATTGCAGTGCTGGAAATATCATTTCTGTTACAAATTATTCTGGATGAACCTTTACAGAGCCCTTTGGCCGTATTATAACTCACTTTTTTCGGTCGGTGATAGAAAATTGTAAAGTACGAGCCCCACAAAACATGACCGATTTTTATTGTTATTGTTTTCAGAAGAAATTATTTTGGTAAAGTCCAAGATAATGGTAAAGTCCAAGATAATGTGATTTAAAGTGGTTGGAGTTTTTTGTGGGGCCATATCTACGCGGATGAACCTTAAACCTTGGAACATTTGAAAACTAACATTCGGCAAGTTATCGCCGATATACTGCCCGAAAAATGCAAAGAAAATGAAAAATTAAATTTAAATTGAATTTGAAATTGAAAACTATGATTTGTTTCCTTTACGACTCTGCACTACTCTGGTTAATTGGAGTCGTTGTCACTTGTATTCATATGGCGCACTCTTTTGTGTGTTTTAAGTTTTCGTAGCTCTAAAACAAAACCACTCTGTTGCAAACTGCCTCTAGAAGATTTTAGAAATTTTTGAATATTTTATTTGTTGCATGAAAATAAAAAAATTTTATTTATTATGCCTGCCTGCTCATGTCATCATGTATGTTTGTAATCAATTTTGTTTTTCTATCTCCCCAACACTCTCTCTCTCTCTCTCACCCGCTATGTCACACAACACAGAATGTTGATACAGAATCGATGGGTTTAATACTGACTGGCTTGGCTCGTTGTGGTGCCTGGGGTTGTTTTGATGAATTCAATCGTTTACAGGAGGCTACACTCTCTGCCATATCGATGCTTATACAGCCCATACAATACGCCCTAAAGGACAAATCCGATTCAGTGCAAATTGCCGAAAAGACTGTAAGTACAGTACAGATGGAGTATTATTTTCGAAAATATTCTCTAAAGAAACAAAAACAAAAACAAAATTTACTTTTAATGCAGATGATGTTTTTGAAGTGTGAAATTTTGTTGGAAAAGTTTTTGTTTTTGTTTTTTGTTTGTACAAAACAAATATGACATTGCATATGAATGCCGTTTGTATGCATGTATTGTGTGTGTATGTATTGTATGTGAAATAAGTTCATTTGTTGTTGGAGTTATAGAAGTAAAATGCTGTTAATGAAATAATGAATTGAAAATGTTTAATTAATTGGTAAGCAATTGGTTTAAGTGGCTATGATGCAGCAATTAACAATTGGTAAAATTCATTCAAAATATTTGGAAAATTGTTTTAGAAATAGAACTTTAAAGAGCCATAGAAATATGAAATGTTATGATAGAGAGAGTGAGTGACAAGAGTAGTTGTAATCTTAATAAGGCTCCTGGAAAATTTTCAGACAATTTTCAAAGCAAAATTTCAAAATGTTACTTAATAAAATGGTTACACACATTGAAAGAAAGGAGCAATTTCGGAAGACACGGGGAGAACAAATAAAATCATTTTTATTCTTTTAACTTAAATTTTGACTTTCCATATAAACACATATATAACACAGAATTTATAACTTTCGTCAACACGGAACTTTTGACTTTATAAGATATTAAATTGGGACACATATGAACACAGCAGACATATATCATTAAGACAACATATATTAGATATGAGAACCAACACAAAATACGTACTTATAACAAACACACGATATTTATGTAGGGCCACCAGCCATACATTAATGTATAACAAACAATAACTACAATTAACATTAAGAGAAAAATACATAAACATACAATATATAGAACATAAGATGGAGAAACAACATAAATTCTGTTACTATATGGATTGGCTTCTATGTAAATCCTACGCATTGGATGATCATTACCGTTCGACAGTATTATTACAACAAATAGACAATACTATCCAATACACCAAAAATATATATAGACATAAAAGTTCTCCAAAAAAAATTACATATAGAGATAAGAGACACATCAGATCTCAGGTTTTCCAAAGACCGGACAATTAACAGAAAGACAGATATATGACGAATTTCTCGACATCTTCCTTCATTACGGGATTATTCTGGCGAGTACAGATATTAGTAAGATATTATTATCAGTGCAAAGTGGTTACACCAAGAGTTATACAGCGGCTGTCTTTACAAATTTCAATTAGATCTACGTTCGGTCACTGTAAAAGCATACTAGATTGAAAAATATATATTATACAGAGGGATTCGAATTCCGATTTAGATGTTGAACATCTACGTTTGGAACCATTTACGAGGACATTTACAATGTATCACACGTATCAATATAAGACATATAACGGTTATTTATATATGCTTACACAGGGGGATCAGAGAACGGATTTCAGGTTAGGAATAAAGTATAGACATATAATCGGAATTATCACTTTTTGTGTACACTGCATTAGTTAACTCATATAATACACAGAAAGAAAGAGATAAATTTCAACATCGATTTCTGCAAACCACGTTCTTCGATTTTCGCAACAAGTTACTCGGAACGCAATTCGCTTATGTCATTACCCATTTGCATTATCCTGATGCAAAATAACCTTTTTTTTCTTCTCCAATTATTATCATCTTTTTAAATGTTTCCTTCCTTGGTGTCCTTGTCGTCCGGTTGCTCCGAGACTCCCTCTGATTTCTACGATATTTGGCTTTCCGTGAAATTCCACAAAAATTCGCCCATTTTGCAGCACAACAACATGAAACACACTAGTGAAATGAAAACATGACTACGTCTGTTGTAGACTGTGAACAAATTTTGTTCATATTTTTCTCATAGCCAACTCATCATTCAAAATTGAAACCACCGAACCACATGAGAGTCATAATTCCACAGATTCTCTAACTGCAATCGGCCAATACCTTACTGCGAATTTGAAATTTACACACTACACTTATTCACATTCTACCGTGGCCGCTGTGCCATAATTGGTCATTACAACCCTTTAGTCAGGATTACAAACAAGCTTCTCACATCACCCATGTTGTGTGTGGTAATTTTATCCGTGAGTGATGGGACCTACAGTTCAATATCGACTACGAACTGCAGATTTGAGAAACTTTTCATGGCACATTTCTACTTCTCTTTTCTCAGAATATCTTCCGGCTGGGAAGCTGCAGAAAGGACAGTCCGCTCACTATTTTTCTCTCCTCGGGTTCGAAAGTGTCTGAGGGTGAGGAGTGTGAAGACATGGCTTTGCATCTAACTACGGTGATACAACATTACCTAGCTCGCACTACGTCCCCTGCATCGCCCATAGTATCTAGTTTAAAACTCTCTGACTCATGAAAGTTTCTGTTGAGACGAGGGCACTTCCAGTTGTGAAAACTCAATTCGGCCTTATCCCGTACGCAGTCCCATACAAAGGCTGTCGGTTATTAATTATTTATGATATCGCACTTACATCCAAGCTAATCCCTCTGTAGCTTGGGGTCTGTATTTCTTTTTTTTTTTTCGTTGAATTTACAGAAAACTCTCTGCTATGATTGCTGTGATAACCGCCGTCGGCCCGACAGACCGCGATAGCATTTAAGTTGCGAATCGAGAAAAAAAAAATAAAAAACAAAATATTTCTCACGCTGACCGCAAGCAGCATTTCCGCTACTTGAAGCCCCAATTTGTTCTTAATTGAAAGGAGAAATATATTGATGAGTTGAGTATCCCTCGCCAGCTGAGCAAAATTGAATCGCACCTGCCCGTTTAATACCTCTGTTTCTATCACTTAAAAAACTCTGTGAAGAAGAAAATTGTTGTTTGGTTTTTGGTTCTTTGTTTTTGGTATTTAACGAGTCTATGAAGATTTTATCGTTTTCTTCTTCTTTTTTAATGAAGTGCACATGACCTTTAGGGGTTAAGCTTAACAACCTGGTCAAAACTGAATGCCCAGTCTGCTTAATTGGAATGTACAATAAAGACAGGGAAATTCTCGCACGATATGCTGGCTTAAAACTAGGGCGGCTTGGCTACAGGCGGACGGACAACCGCTCAGTCAGTTATTCAATCTGTTTGCTCGTGAATGCACTCGTCCTTACTTCGCAGGCTTTTAAGCAGCTATTGTAGAGGGTGTTGCGTATATCAATATTTTCCTTCGCATTTATGTGGGATACATGATGTGGCATGTGTGTAGATACTCTCTTTCGTTGTGCGTCACTGTCTCTCTCTCTCGTTCTCTCTCTTTCTCTTCTTGGACTTTGTTGTCTTGTGACACAGATTAAACTCAATCATCATTGTGGCATATTTGTAACGCTTAATCCGGCTGGCGCTGACTATGGTGGCAGACAGAAATTGCCAGGCAATATTCAGGCGCTATTTCGTCCAATTGTTATGCAACAACCGGAACCGAAAGAAATTGCACGTGTCATGCTGTTTGTGGAAGGATTTAAGCAGGCAACCGAAATCGCTGAACGTGTTGTTGAACTGTTCGATATGTGCGGCAAAATATTAACACACCAACGGCACTACGATTGGGGATTACGAGAATTGAAAACCATTTTACTTGCTTGTGGTGATGGTTTACGTGAAAATCTAAAGATTACACGCACCTCAGCTTCGCAGAAAATAACATCTACAACAACAACAACAAC
>QOCX01006693.1:0-11036 GCA_005959815.1 Sarcophaga bullata
ATTGTACTTCAGTGCTTGTATTTATGATAATTATCAAATTAATATATAAAAAAAATAAAAAACAAAACTTATATGCGATTCTAATAAAAAAATTAAAAATGAATATATAAGATAACGTAATAAAAATGTTTAAAGAAATAAAACGCTTTGTTAACGATTGCAAGCTTTGTAATGCAAAATTTTCCAAATAAAATTAAGAAGTGTTGCTGTATTAGATATTAAAAATAACCCAATATGAATGAAAAAAAATACACATTTACACATTAGAAAAAAAATAACCAAAATTTGGTTTAAAAATAACCAAAACGGCAACGCTGGTCGGTAGAAGTTCATTCAAGTGCCAGTCAGCCACACGTAACGTAACGTACCGTAAAAAACATTCTCTTTTTATCATATGGAAAGCAACGTAAACGCTTACCGAAACGTTCTCTCTCGTTAGCAAACCGATCTGTATAAAACACAATTCTCATGTTTTTACGTGACATTTGAACATGAGGCTATTGTATGCAGAGTTGCATTGCGGCACAAATGCACTCTTTGGTACATTCAGGTTTATTTATATGAAACTCTTACATTGTTGCATGCAAATAATGAAATTCTTAATATTTAATTTTTAATTAAAATAATAATAAAAATTTGTTATGTAAGAAATAAATACTTATTTTTATGTTTTTATGTGCTCACAAAAGTATTTTAACAAAATAAATAAATAATATGTATGTATTTTGAGTGACGAAGTGGAACGAATTATTATTTTTGGTACTTTTATATATATTAATTGTTTATATTAATACTTTTAATTTGTACATAAAAAATGATGTTTCTCTATTATTATTGTCTATCATTAGGACTGTAATAGTGTATAAAAAAACTTTGAAACAAAATAAATAATTATGTATTCTTAAGTGGCAATATAACGAAATGCTTTTTTGTATTTTCTATTTAACATATAAAATCTTTTTAATCTTCAAAATTTTTAATTACATATTCTCATGATTCTAATGTTCATAATTCTTTTTTTTTAATTTTTTTTATTATTACTATTCTAACTAGAGATATTGACTTGCAATTTAATAAAAAATATTTGAATAGAGCAATATTCAACTCTACTTATATCTCAATTCCATAAATATTGACTCAGATTAAACTAAAAATGTAATATGCCATAATATTACAAGAATAAAAATAAATGTAATAATAACATAAAATTTAAGAAGTAAATAATTCTTCTAATTAAGGCTCAATTGGTGCTTTTTGAAACTTGACGTGTTGCGTGTGAAGATAGCAAACGTGTTTTGAAGATCTCCGTTACAGAGATCTACAGAACAATTGTGTAATAGTTGTTCTTGTTTATCGCAAAGAGGATAAACAAAAGAATAACAAAAAAAGCAATTGTTGTTGTTGGAACGAGTTGTGAATAGTGGCACACAAAATTTAATTAAATTAATTAAAACTGAACACAAATTTGTTTTAGTTTTTATTATTTTTATTTTCTAGGAGCTCATATTAGATTCAAATTAGATCTTCCTTGTTTTTGCTTTGTTATTTGTTATATTAATTCGCCTCCACCTGGGTAACAATCTTGTCGCGATGTGGGGACTTAAGTATATTTCGATTCCCTCTGTGACCCAGAGTGAGTTGGAGTGCATGACTAAAGGTTACCCTAATATCGTGGGAAGACTCTGTTCTCGGATTGACGTCATACATAGTCTTTTCGAAACGTCGGATCACGCATATTTTCTCTATCATACCCCATGGCACCAACCCTTTTCTTCTCTATGGATTACTCTTGAATTATGTCTTTGAATTGACTGTCCCGAGCTGGTGGTTGTGGCTTTCTGGACCTAGTTGAGTATGCACGGTAGCACCGGGGTGAAACCCGCAGTGAGAATGGCTCCAGGCTATGGCCGTAGCTTCACTGTCCCGTTAAAACTCTGGCATGCCTCGAAGAACGTTACTTGTCCGTCACCGTTAAGTTGGTGGTGTAGGTTCGATTGAGAAGACTCCCGATAAGTGCCCGGTTTGGCTCTGAGCACCTGTCCCCATAAGGGTTTGGCCGAACCACGTGTGGCCTCCCTGCTTGCATAGATAACCACGGGACCACTTGTGGGCAACTATACATTGCGGGCCAGGATAGCGGCTATGGGTGGGGACTCATTAGCCATGAACACCAATACAACCACCAAAACCAAACCCAGTGAGCGCAAAGCATCCACTCCAGCTGGTGGACATAACACCCTCTCTAGACAGGCACCTGTCAGAAACGCAGCTGTCCCTACCCCAAAAGTCGAAGCCCAAGTATCTACTTTGGCAAAATCCCGCTTAAGACACAAGGTTTCGGTTGTGATACCAGTCCCTAGTATCGCCACACCTACCGTCCTGGCACCTACGACCGAGGCACCATCTACCTCCAAGGCTGCTGCGAATATGCCCGTGCACTCTGACTGACAACTCTGGCGCGCAGACCGCTGGCACCAACCCATCTTCAGGTGCCAAGAGTACTCTGAGGTCAAGCGTTAGGGCAAATAGAACTCCCAGATCAGCCATGTTGATCATTGCGAGAATCGGCTCCTAAACACTACAAGGTGGCCACATCGAAAATGCAATGCTCTACGAAACCGTCCACCGTTGCCCAGACGTTCTGACCCCTGCAAACCTTCCAGACCTCTCAACGAGGTCTTAAAGGAAGGTCTAAACTGGTCGATCATCCACCGAATCTATCCTGATGGTTCCATTGCACCCACTAAGTGAAGCTGGTGGAACATGCGTTCCTGGACGTCGTCCTTGATGTTATGACCTACAACCCCGTCCCTTCACCCAGCTGACGTGATGCAGGGTGGTTCCACGGGCATACTAAACTGGTAACCTGCTCCGACCTACGTTCTACGGAACTCTACAAGATGGCTATCAGCATGATAGGTGAAGTCTGGCCGGGAGCTAAGCTTGCTACCGTCCCTCCTGACCAGATTCTTAACCGCCCTCTATCCAAAGCGAGAATCCCGTCTGGACCATCTGACCCGGAAGTTACATTGAGAATCCTCAAGGGCAGCAACAATCACCTCCTTACCACAACTGGAAGGTGGCAAATGTTGCTGATCAGTGGGGTGCCTACCGCGAGGCGGTGATCATCCTAAATGACGAGTCTCTTCCGCTTATCAACGCCTGCGGGGGCGTGATAAACTATGGCTTTAGCTCAGTTGGGCTAAGGGTCTGCAAGTCAGGCTCTCGTGTTTCCGTCCCTTCAGACCCAGAAAACCCCGCCCAATCTGGCACCATCCCGGAACCCCTTGATACGAACCCTACCGATGATGACATCGAATGTGGAAGTCTGTTCAGTTACTCTTCTCGCCACTCCTCGACCAGAAATCAAATTTTGAGGTGGTTGGGGAATTCTTCGACGGCATCGATATTGTCGCAGGCGCAACCTTTCCGTTATCAGACGAAGAGGACGCTGATGTGACAATGGTTGATTCTCTAGCCGATGCTGAGAGTCATCCAAATTAACTTCCAACACTCCAAAACTACCTCACCAACTACAGGGACACCGTATCCATGGTCGTTGAGATTAAATAGAGGACACCCTGGATTCTATCAACATACCTGGCCCATGACTATGGGCCCTCTCCCCCTCAGGAACCCATCGGTCGGCTGGTGGCAGACGTGCGGCTGCTCGAAGTTCCGGTTATTATCGGAGCCGGTGCTAACTCGCCCCATGTGATGTGGGGCTGTTCCTGAACCAACGAACGTGGAGAGTGTCTTTTTGATTTTATCATTAGTTACAACCTAATTATAGCTAATCGGGGAGAACCAACCTTCCTTATTTCGAATAGAAGGGAAGTGTTGGACATCACTCTGGTCAGCTCCAATTTCACTGGGAACCTTAGGGACTGGTTTGTATCTCGGATATTTTCCGACCATAGATACATTACCTTCAACATCGATACGGTAGATTCTCCGCTTAGGACGACACTCCCAGTTAATAGGAGAAACACCAATTCGATCATTTTTGGGGAAAGACTGCGTAACAGCCTTCCCTTGTCCCCCGACCTATTATGCGGACTCTTTTTAGTCGTGACTAGGGTCGGCGGGACCACTCTGTCGGCGCCCACTTCCCTCAGTCAAACCCTCTACCTACATGGGTAAGCGGAAACCGCCCTGGTGGAACCAGGAGATCGATGATCTGCACCAATCCAGTGGCATTCTCTCTAATATAGCAAAGGCCACAGGCTAATGGTCAGTCTACAATGCCAAGAAAAGGGAACTTAAATATGATGTGAGACGGAGAAGAGGGCCATTGAGGAACTATTGCGGGAGCGTAGAATCCTCTGCCGAAACTAGTCGTCATCGTAAAATCCTAAGTTCCACATACAAATCTCTTGACTGCATCCAATGGCTAGACGGCTGCTGGACTGCTTCCAGTCTAGAGACGTTTGATCTGCTCCTTGACACTCATTTTCCAGGGAGTGTCACCCTTGGCGGTCAAGGTCTCTATCAGGTTAACGAACCACCATCCGGAAATTACTCCCTAACTCTTACCCCGGATTAAGTGCAGTGGGCTGATAGGTTCTTTAAACCATTCAAGTTCCCGGTACCGGATGGTATCATCCCGGATGACATTCAACATAGGGAAGAGATAATTATTTCCTGGTTGCTTGCCATCTACAATGCTAGTCTCAGGCTCTTTTATATTCCATGGAGCTAGAGGATAGCTAGGGTGATCTTGATCTTCAAGGCTGGAAACCGTCCCACACTAGGGCAAATGACTACAGACCAATCAGTCTGTGTTTCTTTCTCTTATCTCTAGGGTGGACATTTTTCTGGACATTAAGGGTGCATTCAATAACGTCGTTAGTTAGGACTCTTAGTTCTCTCAACCTGCGGTAGGATCTGGTCAGGTTTATAGAGCTTCTACTTAATTCGAGAATAGTAACCTCTGCAGTGGAGGCCACACACTGTCAGAGTAGTATGTAGAGGTACTCCGCAAGGTGATGTTCTATCTATACTTCTCTGGAATCTTGCAGTGAACTCACTTTTGAAGGGGTTGGAATCCTCTGATAACGACGCCATAGCTTACACTGACGACATTGCCATCGTCGCGTCGGGTATATGTCCGCAGACGTTGTCGAATAAATTGAACTTGGCGCTGTCAATCCTACTGGACTGATGTGGGGATTTTGGTTTGTCGATTAACCCCTCGACCGATACGATTCTATTCATTAGGAGGTATAAGATTCTGATCTTCACCCTTCCTAGCATATGCGGGACCAGACTTTCAGTCTCGAGGTTAAATATCTGAGCCTAATCCTCGATCCCAACCTCAACTGGGGACGAATCTGGCTGCAAGACCCGTAAGGCTGCCTGTGCTGCTTACTGCTGCAGTTGAGCGGTTGGAGCCAGGTGGGGTCGTCTGAGGATAATGCGCTGGATATATTATGCGGTTATTGAACCCAACCTCCTATATTGTGTTGCTTTCTGGTGGACTGCTGTCAACAGACATCACAACGTTAGACTTCTTGATAAGGTCAGAAGATCTGCAGCCATTTACCTCAATGGATCCTCGCCAACGGTGCTCCTTTCACACGCGTCTCGATCTTCTCCGATAGTCGGGCCGACATAAGATCTCTGTCTAATGTTGTGAATAACTCTAGAATCGTTAGGTAATGTCGCCGCTCTCTCAATCTTATTTCTGGGCACTTCAGTGTTTCACTGGCCTGAGTCCCCGGACACAGTAACATTCCGGGAAACTGTAAGGCCGACGAGCTCGCCAGAGCTGGCTCACTCCTTCCGGAATCCTCTTCTATCGACGTGAGTATGCGACTTGCCTCGGTCTAGTTGGCCGTTACGCGGAGATTCAATGAGGAGTCCTGCTCTACCAATAAGCTCACTTGGCCCCTGATGGATAAAAGGCGTACCAACTAATTACTTGGACTTGGTCGTGGCATTATCTCAATCACAGTGGCTATGCTTACATGTCATTGTGTTATGGGTAGACACTCCATTCAACAACTTCTGCCGTGGGTATAGATCCGCTGAGGAAGAGGAGACTGTTATACACTTTTTTGTCAGTGCCCATCCCTTCCTCGAAGCAGATATAGGTTATTTGGCTCTTCATTTCTTGTCAGCTTAACGGAGCTATCTATTAACGTCAAGGATATAGCTTCGTTTATCAAACTTTCTGGCTGGTTTTCCGGTGTGGGGTAATCGTGCTTTTTTTGTGCAGCCCTTGCGCTGACCAACCTCTTCCTCTTCCCTGACTTTGGTTGAAATTGGTCAGTACAGGAACTGCGTTAACCTGTGGCGTCACAAAAGGCCGCTATGCGTGCTCAAGTAAGCTTTTTGATATCAGAGGCTACTACTCCGTCCTAACCTAATCTATACACGCGAATGAGTACAACAGGAATATAGAAGTTAGTAACAAAAATGATATTTTTATTTCCAATGTAAGTTTTTTAAATAGTAACTACCGCTATTAGAAAAATTATAAACTCACACATTAATTTTTAAAGTAATTATAAGAGCTTCCCAGCTTTTATTTGCAAAATTTTTATTCAAATTTTTTCTGTTTAAATTACCGTTTATTATTTATTACAACTAGTTATTACAACTAACAAATCATTTAATTCGAAACAGTTACATAAACATAAACTTTAATACTCTAATATATACTTATGATGATAATTCGTCAAAAGAGAATTTCTAATTAGGTCGGATGGCTTCCTTCTTTTAAGTCTACTCTCCAGGCCAATAGGATCAGAAAGAGAAGACCCCTCTGAATTTACGTGTTTCCTAAGTCCAAGTTTCAAATCTATTTTTTAACTGTATTTACTCCTAGGTCACGATGTAAATCACCTGTGCATATATACAAAGGTACGTTTAGAATGCATCTGAGTACTTCTCTTTTGAAAACGTTGAATAATAAGTCCATATATGTAGGTCTTAATATTTGATTATATATTCTCCCAATTAACCAGTTTAGCTTCTTCCATTTTAATTATAGTTCCAAAATTTTAATTTAACATACTTCTTCCAATTTTTTGCCGTATTTGCATACAGTAACCTGTAAACCGTCCATGGGATACCTAATGTTGATTGATTTGTAAAGTCAATATGTGTTGACTTAGAACTGTTTAATTTTATGCAGCATTTTCTAGTCCATTCTAAGATTCAGGCAAGATTTTCAGATCTGGCAACTGATAACATAGCCTTGTCATCGGCAAATGTAGTCATAGTGGAACTCCTGCTTGTATTTCCTTTAATTGAAAATATTTGTCCTAATATTTATCACGAAACAATCTATTCTTTAGGTACGATTTAAATAAAGTGCAGTATGCCCTTGGCAATTGTATGCCTAGCTTTGTGAGTAAGCCCGTATGACTGACTTTCTCGAACGCTTGTGAAACGTCTAAAAATAAATAAAAATTAATTTTTATGTCTTATGACTTTAGAACGTCTACAAAGGAGGAAAAAATAACACTTCGCGATTTTAGGAACATTGATATTCAAGCTCTTGAGAATGAGCTAGTTCGTATACCTTGGAACCTGGTTTTTAGCATGCCAACGGCTGATGAGCAAGTGGATTATTTACAGAGTAACATTCAAAATTTATATAACAAACATGTTATGGTGAAAACTGAGACAGTAAGTGGTAAAGTAAAGCCATGGTTTTCAAGGAAAATTAAAAGTTTGATTAATGATAGGAACGAAGTATACGAACGATGGAAGAGATACAGAACTCCGGACCTTGAGGAGATTTTTAAAAGTTGCAGACGTAGTTAATTATGAAATAAGAGTTGCCAAATGCAAATTCTATGAAGACCAATTCTCAACCGCTATATCATCGCAGGGGAAGTGGAGGGAAATTAGGGATATGGGTGTTTTGCATAAGGATAATATGACTGACCATGATATAAATGTAAACCAATTGAATGTTCAATTCTCTAGTATACCTATGCCTGAATCTGATATTGGTTACTAGAACTCTACAGATCTAAGCATTGCTTTTGAAATCTATGAAAATGGTTTTCAATTCTCTTACATCGCCCTTTTGGAATTGCGTGAATCATTTCGGAGCATCAGATGCAATNTTTTGAACTCAATGAAAATGGTTTTCAATTCTCGAACATCACCCTTTTGGAATTGCGTGAATCATTTTGGAGCATCAGATCCAATGCAACTGGCTTTGACATTACATTATTATACATTATTATATATATATTACACATATTTAACACTATTTTGACAACGTCACAATTTCCTTCAATGTGGAGGCATACGAAGATTATCCCCAAACCAAAACCTGACAAAAGTTACAGACCAATTGCGTTACTCCCATACTTGTCCAAGACTTTTGAACGTATAGTTCATCAAATCAAATCAGTAAATACTTATTTGACAACTCACTACTAACCAACAGACAATCTGGTTTCAGACCTAAACACAGCTGTGTTACGGCATTAGTGGATGTTGTAGAGGAGTCAAGGTCAAAAATGGATCAAAACATGGTGTCTTTTCTGGTACTTCTAGATCACTCGAAAGCTTTCGATACTGTTGATCGTGACATTCTTTGTCACAAGTTGACGAATACCTTTAATTTTTCAACATCAGCAGTAAAACTATTAAGGACATACCTGTATAAGAGAAGTCAGACAGTACACCATGGTGATGTAAAATCAGTTAGCAGCCCGGTACGAAGACGTGTACCACAGAGTTTAATTCTCGGCCCTCTATTATACATAATGTACTCGAATGACCTACCTTCTCGCATTATTCACTGTGGAATTCAAATGTATGCCGATGACGTTCTACTCTATATTAGCTGTTTTAAAACTGACATAGACAATTGTATAGTGAAACTGAATCAGGACCTTGATAATTTATTTAAATGGGCTACAGCAAATGGTCTTTGCTTAAATACTAATAAATCAAGGGCTATCGGGAAAGTTGGGAAAGTTGGCTTTTCGACGAACCTACTACCACCATTAGTCGTTGGGGACTCGCCCATATAATTGGTACAATGTGCCAAGAACTTAGGTATTATTTTTAATAGTCAACTTTCCTGGACTGACCATGTAAATACGACTTGTGGAAGGACGCATGCTATGTTGAGGAATCTTTATAGGAGTCAATCCTTTACGCCTTTAAATATACGTTGCTCTTGGCGAAGAACATATCTAATTCCCTACCCTCTTGTAATGGATGCTAGGTATTGTTTGCGGGTTGGATTCTATTAGCAAAAATAGACTTAAAGTAACTTACAACAACATAAGCAACATATATTTTTGGACGCAGCAAATATAGTAGTATATCACATTTTTCATACAAAATATATAATATGTCACTGAAAAACCGTTTGAAATATCTCATGCTGATCTTTCCTACACAAGATTAAATCATGTAAAGAGAACCAAACCTATTTTATTTAGCAACGCTTCCGCCAGTTTTCCTAGAACCCAATAGAGGCTACAAGGATATACGCCATAAGGTACAGCGAAACAGGTGTGCTGACACAGACATTTTTTATTAATGGCATTCGTTAACTGGAACCAACTTCCCGACAGCAAATGTCAATGGCAGGGGCAATAATATGATGGCCAATTTAAAACAGGCAATTTCAACAACTTTTCTTTTTCTTTAGATTTATTCATTTGCTAGGCTAAATTAAATTAATTAATATAATTTTACTTTTTTTATTAAACATTTATGAAATTAACTTAATCATTATATTTTATCATTTTATCATTTTATTAACTCAATTTTTATAAACAGTACTTTTAAATAAGATATATGCTTGTTGTACTGGTTTTAATCAATAAATAAATAAATAAAAAAAGGACAAACATTTTTTTCTTTAAAGAACTTTCTATAACATCGGTAATGTGATGAACCTGGGCAATTGTGGAATGCACATTTCTAAATCAAAATTGGTGTTTAGGAACTAAGTTTTCTTGTTCAATTATCTGTTTGATGCGACATTATAAGATTTGCTCATATAATTTCGATAAGATGGGCAAAAGCGAAATAGGTCTATAGGATTTAACCTCATTAAAAATTTTCAAGGTTTTGGTATCATTATTACTTCGGCGACTTTCCAAAACGATAGTACATGAAGGAGTCTAAATTAAGTATTGAAAACTTGTATTAATTTTAGGATTATGTTATTTGGAAGATGTTTTAGAACTTCAGTTATTATTAAGTTGTATGCAGGATATATCTTTAATTTTAAATTAAGATACATTTGTTTAAAAACTTCAATTGGTGTTACTTCGGGTATTGTGTGGTCACCTTGATCGTTAAGACTAATAACTTCCTATGTTATAGATGCTGGATTAATGTTCAGAACACACCAGCAAGATAGCTAGAAAGCGTTGTACGTTGAATGAAATTTGTAACAAACTCAACATCTCCCTCAAGTACATCAGTTGTTTCTGGTTCATTAGCCGGTATGTTTAAATTTTGCAGCACGGTCAGAAAATATTGCTAATCGGTAGATTTATTTGTCAAAAAAGAAGATTTTGTCCTATTAATAGAATTTTCATTTTCTAACTTGGAACACGACCTTGATATCTTTTTTATTATAAAGAAATCTATAAGATCTGTTGGTCAATACGTTGGATTGCCCCTTGACACAACTGCACGTCCTGTTTCCAAAATTGCTTGATATAGTTCCCTTCCCTTTCTATTCTATCTATTCTATTCTATTCTATTCTAATTCTATTCAATTCTATTCATTCTATTCAATTTATTCAATTCTATTCAATTCTATTCAATTCTTATTCATCTATTCTATCTATTCTATTCTATCTATTCTATTCTATTTCTATTCTATCTATTCGATTCAATTCGATTCAATCCGATTCTATTCGATTCTATTCGTTTCTATTCGATTCTATTCAAATCTATTCGATTCTATTCGATTCTATTAGATTCTATTCTATTCTATTCAATTCAATTCTATTCTATTCTATCTTATTCTATTCTATTCCATTCTATTCTATTCTATTCTATTCCATTCTATTCTATTCCATTCTATTCTATTC
>QOCX01006694.1:0-11034 GCA_005959815.1 Sarcophaga bullata
AACAATAACTAAAAAATAAATAAGGAGAAAAGAGGTAAACAAATATGAACTTACAACAACAAGACCTATGTAGTCACCACAAATAAATTAAGTAGAACAAATATTCGATTCTAGAAGTTGACAGCCCGAGAACAAATGCAGCATAAATAGAGTAAAATGTAACGTTTACGGCTTAAGACAAAACTTACTCAGGTCCCGCTGTAATACAAATGCCAATTTCTACCACTTTTAAGCCGCCATGAAAAATATTAGGTCGATCCAGAATACCCACAAGCATAAAGTTCTTTTAAGCCTTTTTTTGCAATCAACAGATTGATAGTTTCAAAGCCAGTTTTCACAATACCATATCACTTCATAAGGAACTATTTTGCTAATTACATTAAAAGGTCTCACAGGCCTAGTATTTGTCCTAAAATTAGCTTCTAAACAAGTGGACTTTTTCACATGGTTACTGTTAAACAGCTAACAGTGCTCTGTTAAGTGCAAATTTTGTTCTGTTAAGGGCAAATTTTGCTTTGTCAAGAGCAAATGTGGCGCTGCTAAAGTTTATGGATTGCGTCTTGGATTTTCAAATTTGTATTTATCTTCACATACATAAAAAAGAAAGGGAAAACAATTTTTAATGGAACACCCTTAAACTGACGGCTGTTGTTGTTTGACTTCAAGAAGTCAATTTTATTTTGTTTGAAGACACTTATTTTCTTACTTTTCAAAATTTATTCTATTTTTGTTTAGTGTTATTCAAATAAATAAAAAAAAAACAATAATTCAAAAGAAACTAGGATCCTGTAGAAAATGTTCCAAAATGAGTTCACCAGACTCAAAGGAAATAACTCTGGTGCGTTGCCTCAAGTGCATGAAAATATTATCGTGTTCTCGTTATGATACTTTAGCTTTATTGGAACATATACGCACCGATCATCCTGAAATTGATATCATAGATACGGACACCAAGCAAAAACGTTCACCGCCACCACGTCGAAAATCCTGTAGCCCCTCTTTAGATAGTACGAAAGACCATACGGCAAGGAACGATGAGATCAGGGAATATCGTCATACCGATGAGGATTGTCTTTCGCAGTATAAAGATCACAGTGCTCACAATGAGTACGAGTATAATGATCATGATTGGCCTGCAAAGCCGCAGTATGTTAAGGATGTTGATTTGAGCCAGTACTCGGTAACATCGGAGCTTTGTAAGTTTTATGGAAAATATTTGAAAAAGAAAAAGGTTTTCATTCTGATTTTTCTTTGCAGTGCAAAAATATCCGGAAATCAAAGAAAGTGAATTTTGTCCGCACAACCGCAACAATAGCAATGCCCAAGTAAATGTATGACACGACGTTACACACCCTCTGCCATTGCCTCCATGGAATTACTACGTTCCCCTATCAGACGTTCTAGATATCGCACCTCCATTGAAAGATGGCGGCCCGGTACTGGCAACATTTATTGCCCCAAGTGTGGCGTGAGTAAGAAACCGTTAATCAAGAGCAGAGCCGAACGTTTAACAAATAACGGAATTGTGTGCTCACTGTTGCCTGTTAAGCTGTTGGCCCTTTTGCTTTATACCCTGGCTTATACCCGGAAAAAACGTCGAATTTCTGCATCGTGTGGCCCATTGTAAAACCTTCCTGGGCATATACAATCCCACAACAAACTGTATTAAACCGAATCATTTATATGTGCCCACGGTAAAGGATAACAACTGCATGATCAAATACAGGCATAGCTGTGAGAATATGCATGAAAATCAAGAGTCGGATAGAGATAGAGATAGAGATTGTCCAATGGAACTTAACACAAATCGTAGCGATGTCAGTGTCACTAGTTCACATCGTTTACCTATCATAACAGTGGATGGCAAAAAATTACCACCAGAAACGGTGGCTCGCATAAAGAAATATAAACGTTATGGCTCCATACTGGGTATAGATTTCGACGATTTAACCGATAAAGAAAGTCCAATCGCGGAGGATAAAGAAACCAAAGAGCCCAAAGAGAAAGAATTGGCGCCTTCAAATACTAAAAAAGACAAAAAAACTAAAAAAAAGAAACGAAGTTGTTGTTAAACAAACGCTTCTATTTGCTTTCAAGCACATATTTAAGCATTTTTTTTCTTTTTTTTTTTTTCTTTGAAGCCCAAAAACTTTTTTTTTTATAAAAATTTTTCTATCGTATTAATGTGGCATTAATTTATGTTGTAATTGTAATTGTAATTGTAATTGTGATTGTGTTTGGCGGTAAGGCAACAACAGTCAATGGAATAAATCCTCTGTAACCAAAGACGAAACTTGAAACAAAATTTCAACCAAAGCATCTGTAAAGTGATGTATTTGAGCGTTATCTGTAGAATTCAACAAAATGGTTGAATTCCATAACAATTTAGCATTTTTTTTTTTGGAGACAGAATGTCAAATATAGGGTGTAGTAAAAAGAAATCCATAAGTTTCAGATATTTTTCATAAAATCCTCTATGCATCAGAATAAACCGATTTTCTGTAATTTGTTGCAATTTTAAAGGCAATTCCACACTGTTATTCTCCTTTCTTTGCTAAAAAAAAAGTTCTCTGTAGAGAAAGATTCTCACAGAAGACTCCTGATCTCCAAGTAAGTGGTAGGCGACATAAGACTTGGCATTTACCTTTTAGCCATGACTCCTCCTCCTAATTTCATAAGAGGTTTTAGCGCTCTTTGGTTTCCCTTCCAAACATTTCTTGCTTAAAAAGTTTCTCGTCCTAGTCTGGATCTTTCCCTCTTCGGGAACACAGTTGCCGGCTAATTGCTGCGAATTCTCGCATAACCTAGGGTCCAGTGGAGGGTGTTGTTATTTCCCATGCCTAAATGATTCAGTTTCTCCAGACAATCCCATACTATTTTCGCTTTAAACCTCATAAAAGTCGAGTTCTAGAAGAGTCAGATAAAATTGCAATGTCACGTCTTTAGTACTTCCTGCACAAGTTGAAGTCAGCATATCTTTCGCATACAAATCTCCAATTTTTCCCATGGGAACGGAATATTTCTGTTCTCGACCGCTCACATACCACAAAATACTGCATCTTTTAAAAGAACTCCTCTTTCTAAAGGGCTTAGACAAGTGCTCAGAGTTTAAAACTAAGGTCTAACATCTCGAAATAAAGTCTTCTTTCCCTGACCAACTCTATCTAGAGTAACTAATTGTCAAACCTTTAATTCGGAAACAAAGTTAAAAGCCACCTGTAATCCTGGACTGAATGCCCAATATATTCTTCACTTATTTTTTAACTTTTCATCTTTAATAATTCCATTAAACACCCTTTGTTTCCTTTAAAATTCTTTATTTCGTTTCATTCTTCCTAGTTTCTTCGTCGGATGCTTTATTTTCTTGTGATAGTTTTTTAGCCTTTTCCTTAGCACGATTCTCTTTAACTCTCTCTCTGGCCTTTTGCATGTGTTCGGCACAATCTTTTGGTTTTGTTTTTAAAGTCATGGCATCATGTGCAGCCTTCTTACGCGCCTGTTTTGATATGCAACGTTCCGTACAGCCAATGGCAACATAGCGACCAATAAAGCAACCACAAATACTGCAGTAATGATTGATATCATAACGGCCTTCTGAAGTTTTACTAGAATTTTAAAGATTTTTTCCGTTAATAAGAAGAAGAAAAAACGGATTCCAATGAAATTAATTTTCCCTCTACTTAACTTACCACATATTGGTGAATTTTAAAAATCTCTGCCAGCACGTGACCACTTCCAAGCGTACAACACTTAAAGATTCGGCTAGACATGCTGGACAGTTAATATATGTGGGATGTTTCTGTAGGAAACCAATATTTTTCAATTCAATCGGTTTAACTAGAGGTCGAGGTGGCTCGGGCAAAACAACTTGAATACACTTTTCCTCCTCAACAGCAACCATGTTTGATTTTTCAAATGATACTGATGATCGTCTATTCGAACATATGCAGAACAACCCATTTGAATTGGAAAGTTTTAGAAGAGAACTATTTAGAGCTCTCTTATGCTCTTAAATGTCATGCTAAAGAGCTTACTCTTAACTACTAATGAAGAGAATTTCTTCAAAATTTCTATCTCTTGCTGAAATTTTGTGTATTTTTCTAATTTTTTTTTTGTTTTTTTGTGGATTTATTAAGTATTAGTACGTATTTATAATTAATTTAAGTACAACAACAATAACAACAACTTAATAACATTACAGTGAAACCTAGGGTACGCACTGTAAAGTATTAGTGATAGAATCGGTCATTCAGTCAATCATACTCTCAGAGTTTTTGCCAGAAATCTGCTGAGATGAAGTCGCCGAAGAAATATTTTTTTATGCTTCGTTTTGTAGGGGTTTGAACAGAGGCCTCACGTCTTATAAGCCAACACACTAACGTTTAGTTGGCGATCATCATAGGGATGGAGACAAAATGGATTGTGACAAAATCTTTCAAGAACACTTAAACTTCAGACTGTGCCTTGGACTAGCCTATTATTGTAATAAACATGCTACTTAGACTTGAGAAGAGTGTAAGTTAGTTCCTGAACGGAGTTAAATGAAAGCAACATGCTTGTATAGGCTGATGGGAACATGTTTGTAAAAGCTGGTACAGCAGAGAATTCAGAATAGTGAACCAACTTATAGAGAGGCCAGACAGAAGTTTACCCGATATTGACCAATGCAGAACAAAAATAGCTTTAAACCAGAGCATCTAAATAACCTCATAGCAATTATGACCCACAGACATGCCAGAAGAATGGAAATACCTCACAACGATTTCTGTTTTGAAGATGTTACGACAAGAAAACCTGTGACGAAGTATTCTTAGGCACCCAGAATTTATCGAAAGAACGTATCAAGCCAAAGGGGATAAGGAGCGATTTTCTACTTTCATAAAACTGTCGAAAAAACTGAGAGATGCCAGCTAGGTGTCATAATGGAAGAGATAAATTCGATATTTCCACGCTGGCAGCTGCGAACTATTCTTGGGTGTCCAGAATTTATTAAAAGAACGTATCTAGGCAAAGCTGATAGCTAACAGCTATCAGGAGAAACTGGGAGATGCCAGCCAGGAATTATAATGAAAGAGATTCAATTGATATTTCCACAGAGGCGGCTACAAAGTATTCTTGGGCGCCCAGAATTTATTAAAAGAACGTATCTAGGCAAAGCTGATAGCTAACAGCTATCAGGAGAAACTGGGAGTTGCCAGCCAGGAGTTATAATGGAAAAGATACAATCGATATTTCCAGGGTGCTATATAGGTCCCAAGTAAGTCTTCTATACAATATTGATGCACTTCCTCTTCTTGGTCGCGTATATCGGTCGGTCTTGTGTATAAGATGTCAGTTGGCTGATTTAACCATTTCGTGGCGGGACTTACAGTTTAAAGTCGCCGAAGAAATATTTTTTCATATTGTCATTTTGATGTCTGACCCGGGATTTGAACCGTGGCCTAACATCTAATAAGCCAGCACACTACTAACTAGACTGCGGCGACTTTGTGTTACCTCACTCATATTCACGGCATTATTTTGCCTGCTTGTGGTAATCTGCTGGCACTACATATTGTCTGAATATTCTGGCCAGTAAACCTTTGTTCTTTACACATCGTTCCTAACCTCTTTTGTAACAGCTTTGCTGTGATCGCTTTACTAATGCTAGTGAGAAGTACAAAACTTCTAAATGCTGAATGTATTTCTGCAACACAGCAATTAATATATCCCACCTCTGGCCCTATTCTAGCTTTAAAGAATTTCTATTTCTATTTCTAAATAAACAAAATAAGAAAATAAGAAAATCTATTCAAAAGTTTAAACAAATTTATTAATTGTTCGTAACTGGCACACATAGATAGTAAAGAGTACTGAGCACTCTAGTACTTCAGTTTGTTCAGTTCAGTTCAGTTCAGTTTTTATTTCTTTCAAGTGAAAATATTTTTTATTGTGCGTAATTTGCACGATTGAAATGATGATGCTGTTGAGTGACCTCACCCACCCGCAATTGTTAATGAAATTTTTTATGTTTTTCTCTCTCTCCTCTCTCCAGTTTTCACAACAACAACAACAACAATATGCCATTTATTTATTGTTTAATTTCTGTCTGTGCTTCGTATACAAATATTTCGTATATTATATTTTTCAGCTGGCATCTCAAAACGATATGCTTGTGTGTGTGTGTGTGTGTGTGTGTGTGCGTTGTTTGCCTATAAAACTTAAGAAAATCAAATTGAAATTTTGTTTCTGCTTCATTTCACATCCAATCGATTTCATTGTTTGTAATTCACATGTCAGCCAGGCAGTTGAAGTAGATTTTCAGCTGGTGAAACTATAAATCAATGATGTGATGGCAGAAAACGGAACCAAACGCCATTCATTTGCACAAGAAATTTATTTGTCCATTTGGAAAATGAAGTGTCAGTCCGCAGCTGTCGGTGAAAGAGCATTTGGGAAATTCATTTTCCATGGTATTAAGATAATTATGAATTGTTTTTCTTTTTTTTTATGGGTTTTTCATAATGGTTCTGGAGAAATAAAGAGAAAAAAGTAATTAGGGAATGATAAGAGATAGCGTAACGTCACTTTGCTCAATAGACAGTCGGATGGAACTCAGTTTATCGTTCCCCATATTGGCTGCTTCTATAGCTTGCGTATATCGAAATCTGCCTACAGGTCGATAACTTTCTGCAGTCCTAGCTTTAAAAGCTGTGCGTACAATTTGCGTTCAAAAAAAATATTCCTGGCTTCCTAGACTCGTAGTCGCCGTAGTCTAGTAGGTAGGGTGTTGGCTTATTAGACAAAAGGCCAGGGTTCGAATCCCCGGTCAGACATCTTCGGCGACTTCCGCTCAGCAGATTTCCGGCAAAAACACTGAGAGTAAATAAAATTGCCATGAAAAGTTTCTAAAAAAAAAATCTGTCGTTCGAAGTCGATTTTAAATTGTAGGTCCCACAACATAAGTGGTGTGAGAAGCTAGGCCGTCATCCTGACTGAAAGTTGTAATGGCCAATTATGTATGTATGGTTTCCTAGACTATCTACTTGAACGTCTAGTCCCTGTGACTATATTCGCATGATTTCAATATGGAAAGCCAATCAAAATCCCTGTGAAAATCAACAAATTAACTCAACTTCCTTTAAATGAAAGTCCGAAATCTGAGCAGGAATACTGATAATCAATAAAGACTAATAATTCTATACAGCCTAGCTGTGTGGTCTTCCGCTAGCGTAATAATAATTCGGGCCATAAGCTTCAAACTTATTAGGATCGAACACTCATGGTCGGATAGTCCTGCTACAGTTATACACACATACTGGCCATCAATATCGTTTTCGCTCTGACTTATACATCGAATACAAGCTTGGTTATTAAAACAATTCAATCACGATTACGACCTAACTTCTCACATCACTTATGTTGTATGTGTTATTAATATACATGAGTAGAGGGACCTAAAGTTCGATTCCGAACGGCAAATTTCTGAGAAACTTTTTACGATCATTTTATTTTCTTGCAGTGTTTTTAACAGAAATCTGCTGAGAGGGAATCGTCACGAAATATTTTTCATATCTGGTTTGGGGTTTGAACCGTGACCTCACGTGTAATAAGCCAACACACTACCTACTAGGCTAAGACGACTTCATCTCTACGAATTTCCATTGCTAAATATTGCCATGGTTGCTGAGATAGACGGGTGAAAGAAACAGCGACTCACGTTATTTGGCTATGTTCCTTTTTTTCTTAGGCAAAGTATGGTTTATCCTGTGTTAAAATCCGTTAAGTAAGGATATTCTCTGAGTAAATACTGAAGTACTCAAACAGTCAGGCTGCCGTAAAGTTCCTTTCAGCCTGTCCAATAATGACTCCCATTTTAACGGGAAATGGCAAATTATTTGAAAATCCTATTACATGGGTATGTAGGCAAAGAGACATACCCTAAGACAATGCCGAGAACACACAGGTAAGAAAGGGTGCCACAAGTGAAAGCTCTGTATACGATCGGCGCAGCAGATCCCCCAGACTGTGCTGAGAACACACTGACCTTCGGAGTCGACTTTAAACTGTAGGTTCCGTCACTCAAATACACAACAGATGTAAGTAGTGTGAGAAGCTAATTACGTATGTTATGTATGTAGTTGCAGAAAATTCAACTGCCCGTCATAAAATTTATTTTCCATTTTCATTTAAATTTTCCTACATTTTCTTTAGCAACCCTGTCTATAACAAACCATTTCTATTGTTTGATCGCTCACAGTAATATCTCTCGCTCTGCATATAAAAATATTTAAACAAAAAATTTTTCCTTTTCTGTTCTTATGATCACTCTCTGATGGCTCTCTTCATATTTTCATACTCTTAATACGACTATTCGAAATTCAAAAATATTGTTTCTCTTAAATTTCTGTTTTCTCCGCTTTTTTTTTTCAAAGTATTTGCTGCCTCATTTGTGAGTGATGTCTCAGTAAAAGCACAGTTAGTACCTCTAATCAACTCTGTCGATATGCAGCAACAAATGGAGTCAACAACCGTGCGGGATAAAATCAAAATCAAATTAATACCCGCCCAAACTTCAGAAGAACGTAAACAGAACATTATTGCCAATATTGTAGTGGTCGAGGATGAGGATAATGGCGATGCCCCTTTGGTGCCCTATATTGATGAAACTGTAACGGCCAGTAGTGTGACCCAATTACAGAATACCCACGGCAAGCATGAGAAACCACGTTTACGTTATTATGCTGTCGGTCCATCAACATATCGCATTAAATGCCCCCTGTGTCGCCAGCATGGTGATGCTGCAGTGGTGCGCGCTGCTGGCTTTAAAGATGCCACTTGTTGCTTATCAATGCTATCGTGGTAAGTGTGCTTGCACATCGGTGTCTCTGTTATTTGTTTCTCTTTAGTTTTCTTGTTTCCATTTCTAGTGTTTTTCCCATATTTTGGATTTGTTGCATTTGTACCTGGTGTGGCTGCAATCGTGAATGGACTACCAAGGGCCTCTATTGCAGTCAATGTGGCGGCAAGTTGGGCATTCAAAGAAAACCAAAATAGTTTTGAATGCCTGGAATTGAAACTGGTTGTTTAGTTTATACTAAGAAATTAGAAGAGTTTTTAGATTGGAGTGAGAAATTATTAAAGCAGAGCTAATAAGTATTAAATAAAGAGAAAAATAAAAAGTAACGATAAAATTAATAAACATATGGTGCTTTCCATAACTATTAAATATAAAATTTGTTACATCGTAATTGAAAAGGAAATGTTTTGATAAAACGAGGGGAAGCTAGGTTCATTGTTTTCTAGGCATCATTTTTTATTCCTTTATGTGTCTTTAAGGATCAAGGGAATGCCATAAAACATCTCTCGTCCTGCTGATTTAAATCAATGAAAACTTGATCGCAATTTGTAACAATTGAAAGCTTCCCTATCTAATCGAAATCAATAATTAGCCTGCCGATAGCCTAATTCGTAATATGATGGATAAATTCGAATCAATATCACGTCGATGACAAGTACTTAGCCTTTCGCAGACCACAACTTGGCAATGAGTCCCATTTCTGTGTGAAAGGGGTATGTGAACAAACAATTGTCGAATGGGAGACTATACCCATCCATTTAAAATACAAGAGCAAACCGAAAAAATCGCTGTTTGTTGTGGATTTTCGACTGGGTGTGGCATTGGCACATATTCCCTGGAGAACAACATTGGTCCCAGTCCACGGCGAGCACTATACATACTACAAACATAATTGTTTATTACAAGACGTCAGTTAGAATTACGAGCTAGCTTCTCATATTGTGTGTGTTAATTTGATACATGCGGGAAGAGATCTAAAGTTTAAAGTCGTCAGATTTTTTGAGAAACTTTTCATGACAATTTTATTTACTCTCAGAGCTTTTTGATAGAAATCTGCTGAGGGGAAGTCGCCCAAACAAATATTTCTTGTATATTTCATTTTGGTTGGAGATGTTCGATCTGAGGCTTTTAACTGATAAGCCAACACAATACCCACTAGACTACGGCGAGCACTTTGTGTGGATGATTACCATCTTCTATTTGGCTTGAATAGATAATTTAGATATCAACGGCAAGTGGTTTCAATAGGACAACTCTATGGATATTACGCATCAGTGTTTTAAGGGCATGATCATCTGGCGTGGGTCATATATGAACTTGAAACCAAGATCTTGCAATTTCACTGCGTCAGATTTTATCTTGTAAGGTTTTCTTAAATTCTATTTGTATGCGATTAAGTTACAAGCCATATTGGACCATAAAGTCAGCATAACTCATGGCATGGCTCAAATTCGCATACATACATATATAATTCGGCATTACAAGCCTTCAGTCAGGATTATAACTTATGTTATGTGTGTTAATATTATACGTGAGTGGCAGGACCTACAGTTTAAAGTCGACAAATTTTTGAGAGCTTTTACAGTGTGAGAGAAAGTCGCCAAAGAAATTTTTTTTTTTCGTATGCCATTTTGTTGAAGATGTCTGACCTGGGGTTGTAACCATGGCTTCACGTCTAATAAGCCAATGCAATACGATCAAATTCAGCTTGATTTATGTGCTAGAGTTATAGAAAATAGTTTGGATGACTATATTTGAAGATGTCTCATCATCAATTTTTCTTAAAGGCAATACTCGAAGATGTCAGTCAAACCATTACAAGCCAAACCGCCCGGATAATGCATTAAGTATAGAGAAACAAAAACGTTGTTTTATTTCTTTCATTATTAAAATTCTTTTTTATTTACAAACAAAAGTTTCAACACATACATTAACCACTATAAACAACTACAACTGAGGACGTCTGTAAGAGCCCAAGTATTCACCACATTCCGAACTGCGATTCGAACAATAGTGACGCCTTAAGCAGCAACGAAAGAAACAACGTTTCATTATAGTTTTGCCATATTGTTTACAGAATGGACAAGAAACTTCATGGGGTTGTGGACCGACAGCAAAATATACAGGTGCTGGTATAGAATCCGACATAATAATGGCTGGTAAAGCAAATAGAAAAACAAAAAAAAAAAAAAAAA